>LWCB01008987.1:0-36085 GCA_001630525.1 Coelastrella sp. M60
CGGCCTCAAGACCATCCTCCTTGGTCCAGCCAACAAAGCGCTTCTCGTTGTGAGGAATGTCCAGACCACCATCAAGAGCACCCTGAGCAAGCACAGAAAACAGAAAGCAAACATGAGCACACACAGTACACATAGCATTTTACAGACTGTGACATCCTTGTTGTGCCTATTGTGCTGTCAAGTTGCTTGCAATTCATCTGAAGTCCATGGTATATTGCAGGAACAAGAAGGCAGTAGACCGTCAACAAGGCAGTAGACTGTCGATTAGAGCTGTTTTTTAGCACAAAAAAAGAGCCATGTCTCCTTGTCCTCACCTTCAAGGCACCGAATGTCTTGCTGCCTGTTGAGGTCTTCTTCAGACCAGCATCCAGCAGGCAGTAGAAGGGGCGGGGGCCCTCATCAGCAGCCTCAACGTTGTAGTCCTCACCTGGAAGACATGATCATGCAAAGTCGATTGGTGGGAATGCAAGCAATCTGCAAAAACTGGCGATTTCATGTACAGCAATCACCAGCAGCTGGGATCATTCAATTGCCTACACCCAAGCTGCTGCAGATGTCTGCTGTAGCTCCTCCAAAGTCACCCAGATATTGCTGCTGACCATACGGGCTGATAGCCGCTGCCTTGATCTGGCCCTGACAGTTTATAGCTGCTTGCATACTCCAACTACTGTACTGCAGCTGCTGCCACAAGCACACTTCACACTGTGCTGCAACCTTGAACCCCAGCACTACGCACTGCAGCTGTGCAGTAGATTCCCCTGGAGCTGCTGCTCACCATCAGGCTCCTCCTGGCCCTTGTATGTGTCAGCCAGACCAAACTTGGTCAACACACGGCGGGCGCACAGCAGACCAGTGGCATAGGCAGCGCTGTAGTTGTTCAGGCCGACCTGCAGGAGTAGTGGAGCAGAGCAGTAGAGAGTCAGTGCCAGCTGCTTGTCACTCAAATATGCGCAAACCTCCAGGGGACCTGTGTTTGCACCCTCTGCGCTGCACTTGATTAGCATAGTGAAAGACCCTGCTGGTTGCGCCATGTGGACCAACCCTAGTACTAGTTATACCATTGACACTTGGTGACTATGATATGATGTTGGTGGCACCCCGCTGCAGACATTAAAGTTGCAGACTCCTCAGACACACTGATACCCCAGGCTGCCCAAAAACCCATGTCAGTTATAGAACTGCTGTTCTGTCATGCCTGCTAGCTACTGCCACTGTTGCTGGGTACACGGCACAAGCCATGGCAAGTGTGTTATGGGTGACTGCCTGCTCCGAAAGTTCCTGCCCTGCCACCAGCAAGCTATCAGTCGCATGCCCTGTGCATGTACTGTAACGCAGAGGACCGGTGCTGAGGTTGCTTGGTTGCTGTTGCTTATGCTGTCATCCCTATGATGCTCCCATTAGCAGCTCCGCTCAATGCTGTCTGGGCTCGTGCCACTGGACTTATATCCCTCTGCATATACACCTTGCTGAGACAGGTGTGCACTTCTCAACTGCGCCTGCATGTTGTCTCTGCTGAGCCCCTATGACTAGCCCTGCACAGATTCTGCAGCAGCTGAACACACCTTAAGGCCGAAGTTGGGCAGCTCGTGAGCATAGGCTGCAGCAACCACCACATCACCAGCGATGGCAGCATACACCACCTGGCATGTGATGTCCTTGTTGCTGAAACGCACCACAAGGCGGTACTTGTGGGTGTTGTACTTATTCTTGTCCTGGGTGGTCAACCTCAGGCGGGCCCTGTAGTCAGTCTTACCCTGCATCACAAGAAGTCCACCAGTCAGATACAAAAACACCATTGCTGTCCACCTGCATGCCGCAAAGCTGGAGACTGAACGTCAGCTGCCGCTGAGTTACGCTTGAACATTCTGCTTCATGTACGGCTGCAGCTCAAGAGCCCATCAACTGAGGACGGCACTGCTGCTGTTGACTGCACGAGCCTCCTGCTTCTCGACGATGGCAGCTAGCGCCATCCAACAGAAGCTGCACTTGCAAAGTCAATCCTCGTGCTATTTTCTACTACACTGCAAGCTGCAGTGGTGCCAAGCATCGATCGCCAGCCCTTCCTATGGCTGCTTGCTCGCTATACGCCGGCAATGCTGCGCACCTGACGTCTCCTCCTGTACTTGACCTACAAGAAAGCAAAATCAGTGTTAGCTGGGTCGATATACGGCGCCCCGGGAGAACAGCAGGAGGCACGCTCACCTGGTAGCGAGAGTAGTAAGAGCTACTCTTTACAACCTTGACGTAACCCATGGTTGCCCTTTTTGTGAGATATCCTACCCACAGGGCTCGCAAAAGAGGGCCACTTTGCTGACTGTTGGCACCTAAGAAAGGAGGCTGCCTGCTAAACCCTTCGAACCCCACCGCTCTCGAATTGTGATTTGCGTGCAGTTCGCTTGCGTTCAGAGCATGCTTGGTTGTAGTGGTACGGTGGTCTTCTATGCCTCTCAGGTGTGACGGCATCCAATATGTTCATGCTGGCTGCAAACAGCTGCGGGGTAGTCTATGCCCAAGATGCTGGGCCGTTCTCGTAGTAGCTGACCTGTGAACTTCATTACTATATACAAGAAGTATGAATACATCTCGAGGATGCTCTCTGCGTTCAGGGCCATATCTGCAACAACAGCGTCATGGCAACAACAGCATCATGTGCTGTCTGCTGTCTCCTGCCATGCTTGAGCAGCAACCAACGAGAGCGCGTCTAAACCAAGAATACAGATCGGTATGTAATCTCAACCGAGCCCATCACATCTCAGGACGGTCCTGGAGTGTTTCGCAAGTATTTCAGTCAATGACTGTCTGTAGCACTGTCTGCCATTGCCACCAACACACACAAACCGTAAGTGCGTCGAGGGATGAACAGAGTCAGCAGTGTCTTGCTACTTCATGAAACTAGTGGGGTTTTTGGCTCCTCAGCAACAACTCATATACCAGGCTAGTCCCTCTAAGTTGGTGGCAATAGCAACAATTGTAGTGGCCCCGTCTGGCCTCAATGTTTGTCCCTGCTGATCAGCAGCAGCACAGGTCTTTGTGCCCATGTCTTTTCTGAAGCATGGAGTAGGTGAATGCACGCCCTCTTTTAGCTGATGAGTTAGGCACCTTCATGCACAAGGTGCACAACAGATGTATACTAGTAGCAGCTGCCCTGCCATTTGAGGAGCAACATGTTTTCCTTTTATGCCAGCACGACTGTACTTTTAGGAGCAGCAACCGGCCGCTGATATCAGAATGCCAACAAGAGAAGTGCTGCTGGCACATAGGTCCACTGGCACGTCATGGAGATATTGAGCAACAGATGCTGCAGATGGGGAGCCAGTTGCTATACACTTTCAAGTCATGGAGCAGCATAGGCGTCTTGACAGCCGCTGTAGTACATGTTGTTTGCTTGGTGATGATTTCAGATGCAGGTTTCACTGTATTGCGATAGACAGGATGTAGGTGAACAAACAAGTCAACAGCAGTATTGAATATGGCGACTGGGTCAGGACTAGGGATTGCTGTGTCAATGCACTGCTGATCTTACGCTTTCACTGCTGATATCTGCAAGCTACAAGAATCACCACCAACTTCTTTTCACGCACTGGGTGGCAAGAACATAACCAATGGGTAGCAGCAGCACAATTGATGGATGGCAAGAGCACAATTGATTCTAAGGGAATGTGTCATGCTGGTCCTGCTGCCATAGTGATATTGCATCTACTCCGGATGATCTGCAGATCCAACTGGGAGACCTACAACAGAGTTCTACCTGATTGCTATCATGGCCTGTGCAGTTGCTTCCAGCCGAATTGCGACAGAGGTCCTCAGTTGCTCAGCAGAGATGCATCAATACCATAGCGTTGTACAATTGACTAGTGCAACAACTGCTGCTGTTGACCTGGTCGGTGCGGGAGCTCTATGTGAACCGTTGTTATGCAACCCAGTTATGCAGACACTGTGACAACCTGCTATGCAAACTAGGGTACGAGGGACGACGGGCAGCATGCATGCAATCCAAGCCAACAGGTGACCTTGAGTGTGTGAAATCAACAATCTTCGAAGGCGTGAGGTGATATACTGCCAACCTTTACATTGATGTGATTTTACTGCGACAATATGTTCTCATGTGGCGCTATTTAGAGGCAAGCACATCTATCATCAGCTGCTATGCATGTGTGCCGCTGATGATGGAAAGAGTTCTGACAGGCGTGCAGCATGCAATATTGCATAATGACAAAACTATGTAACTATGATTTGCATACGCCAGGGCGAGAAATCAAGCAGTCGGGTCTTGGTTATAGCGCCGGCTTTCACAGGGGAATATGGTGCCGCGCATGCTGGCGACTCACCCTCTTTTCAATGTTAAACAGACGCTAAAGAGGGTGAGTGGGCCCCTTCTGTGCGCATACTGTGTGCTGTGGTTGAGCACCATCGACTCCCCTTTCACATTAGCAGACTTGACAGATTTTGGCGGTTGATTGCAGGCAAATCAGCAAACATGAGCAAGGTTTCGAGCGATGTTCTTAAGGAGGGTATTGCAGGTGAGCAAGCCCACCGCTCTTGCTTCAAACTTGCTGCCCTATGTCTGCACCCCTCACACAGAGAACCCACACAGCATACTGCCAGTTGCACGCCCCGTTATACACTTACGCTAACATTGTGCATAGCCAGACACTGAGGAGGTTGAGCATCTGCATCATCAAGGAGTCAGGCGCCCCAACGAGCTGTTTAACCTCTGCAGGCATTCTTGAGGGGGCCAGGGCCAAGCCCCGCAAGTTCACTGAGACCATCGAGCTGCAGATCGGTTTGAAGAACTATGATCCTCAGAAGGATAAGCGTTTCAGCGGCACTGTGAAGCTGCCTTACATCCCCAGGCCCAAGATGAAGGTCTGTGTCCTGGGTGATGTCAAGCACTGTGAGCAGGCCCAGTCTATCGGTGTGGACAGCCGCAGCGTTGAGGATCTTAAGAAACTCAATAAGAACAAGAAGCTGGTCAAGAAGCTGGGTGAGTATCTGGCTAGACATCCTAGTAGCCAAGGAAGCTATTCTAGTCCTCAGCGCAGGGCAGCTTCATATACAGTAATAGTAGTGGCAGGAGCCCTGCAGTCTGTGTACTAAGCAGCAGGCAGTTGTTGTTCTATCACCCGGTCAAAGCAGTTACGCATTGCAGCTGAGCATAGCGTGCCACTCCAGCACGTAGAGTACAAACACAAGCACCTCTGCAGCAAGCCCTCTTACTGCAGCAACAGCATCACAGTGCAGTTGCCACCAACAGGGACACAGCAGATGCATGCATGTCCATGTACACGACAAAGTCTTGTCTGCCGACTCATGAACCGTCGTGTTTTGCTGTTTCTCATTTCTGCAGCCAAGAGCTACCACGCCTTCCTTGCCTCTGAGGCTGTGATCAAGCAGATTCCTCGTCTGCTGGGTCCTGGTCTGAACAAGGCAGGAAAGTTCCCCAGCCCTATCTCTGGTGGAAAGACTGTGGAGGACATGGTGAGGGTGCAATATCAATATGCAGCTGCAAGCAGCAGTCAGTTGGCACACAGCAGTGCATGTGCAGCTGGCCCGTCATATTGTTCATGACTAATGTTGATTCAACTTCAGGTGTTCTTGTGGTACAGCAGGTACCATCCCCTCCTGCAGCAGATGCTGCGCATGATTCTATAGAGTTGGCAGACAATATATGTTCGAACCAGCTGTCTGTGTCAGTGCAACCAGCTGTCTGTGTCATCAACAAGAGACTTCACAGAGCACTAGTGTCTTGAGTGACATGGCACTGTAGATGTCTATGCTTATGCATGACAGGACAGGATCGCTGTGGCACTTGTGATTGAGCTGTGTTGATCGCGTTTGTGTGTACAGGTAAACGAGACCAAGGCCTCCATCAAGTTCCAGCTGAAGAAGGTGCTGTGCATGGGTGTTGCTGTTGCCAATGTTGAGATGGAGGAGGCACAGATCCGTACCAACATCATGTATGCCGTCAACTTCTTGGTCTCCCTGCTCAAGAAGAACTGGCAGAACGTCAAGTGCCTCTACATCAAGTCCAGCATGGGCAAGCCTTTCAGGCTTTACTAAGCTGGCTTGCTGTATGTGACAGCTGTCCTTGGCAGTGGTGCAGCTAGTGCAGGCAGCTGCCGAGCAAGGTACTGCTGTTTGGCCGCAGCGGTACTGCAGCTGCTGGTCTAGTGGTGCCAGCTGCTGAGGGGTGTGGGGAGAGTTTCGTCCCTCACTGGGTGCCTGCAATTACCCTCGCGAATGTACCCAGGCCAGCTGGTTGTGTGTGGGTCAACTTTGACACAGTGGTGCTGGCTTCTTGGTGTTGTATACCAGGATATTCAGCCAGCTGTGCTGGAGTTTCCACCCTGGACTGGTCCTTGGGGAGCTCTTAGAATCTTGCTGTCTCTATCTGCTGATAGTTGCTCAGACTTTGTGGTTTTCAACAGTACAGGTTGATCATGTTTGCCTCCTATGCTGCTGCATAGAGTTGAGTATGGTACGACACTGGTCATGTAACAATGTCTGACAAGACGTTTTGGGAGTTGGGTCTTGACAGTCACTTACCATGAACATCATGACCTTCATAGCATGGCAGGTTGCCAACCAAGGCCTAGTGAGGCTCCATGATGTTGTGGCAATGCTATGCTGTTCAAGATGCGAGGTTCATTGGCTGAGCATCTTCAGTGAAGACAGTGCCTGATGTGCCAACATGCAATAAGAAGAGATGGCTAGCTGTGTATGCCAAATCATGACGCAGCACAAAACTTCATAGCAGTCCATGATCCCAAAGAACTCAGTACTGCAAGACCTCTATGACCTTGAGGCATTGCCTGTACTCCGCAACAAACTGCTGTCGTCATGGGTAGAAGCCCATCTCATGAGTTCTAGTGTAATGTCCATGGGTTGCTGCTGCAAGCTGCCACTGGCTGCTTCATGCCAGAGCTGGACATGCTATCCTCCGCCACTCAGAAAGAGCTCCCTGACGCAACACAGCTACTGCTCTCTGCCTCTTGGCGGCAGCATGGGCCTCACGAGCCTGAATGATCACACAACCGATACAGCAGCAGCAGGAGGGACGCACATTGGTCGGGCTGCATGGATTCTGAAGTTAAGCGTACAGCATGGTCGTGACTGCTAACATCCGGTGAGTCGACATGTCGCATGTCAAGTTAAGCTGCAATTGCACTGCAGGACTCACACAAACCCACTGGTCCTACTGCCAGCTGCAAGTGCGGCAAAAACAGCGCCTGCATGATGTGTTGCATGTTTCCTGCTGCTCACCTTGTCGCAGGCTGCTGCATGTTTCTCTAGTTCTGCCTGCTGCTCTGCCTGCTCATCTACTGTCAGTGGCAGTTCCTCATCCTCTGCATCACTGTCCTCTTCATCCTTCTTGTTGCGCAACCTGAAAACCACATATCCCACCAACATGGTGAGCCTCACTCACAGACAATACAGTGCTGCTGATCAGCCGTGAGCACTGCAGCTGATTGAATGAAGAAATGCATGCAGATAGCACCCATACAGGGACCAGCTGTCAAGAGAAATGGCGCTGAAGGGTCCACCTCCGCCACGAGCGCAACTGCTGTCGGCCAACAGCACCAATCCATGTTAGCCAGTGGCTAGAGGCACTTACTTCTTGTCAAAAGTAGGCAGTGGTGGCAACTCCAGTGGCGGTACGGGTGCAGGAGGTTTCATGACTGCTGCTGCTGTTGACAACTGCTGCTCCAGACGGGCCACACTGGGATGCAACAGGGTTTTGCCTCTGGAAGGTCTAGGGGCACTAACATCAGATGACACACCCACACATAACGTACCCTGAATAAACACACATGTACAGCACACATAGCAGCATTGATACAAAACATCCGTTCCTCATCCAGCATTCTAAGAAGCATCCAGTGGCTTTGTGCAAGAAAAGCCCCCATCGTACGCGAAGAGGCTTCAGACACGGCTGAAGACAATATCTGGACAGAGTTTCCACTGTACTGAAGCAGCTCCAGACCACTGCTACATATGTTGGCTCCTGCAAGCATCGGGTCAGGTCACAGGGCATTCCAGCCTCACAACTAGACAGCACATCATTTGCCTGTCATCATAAGCCTGATGCCTACCTGGCTGATATCAGCCACCCATGTTTCTGGTTGCTGCTTCACTGCCAGCAGCACCTCGTGACTACTCGCCCTCACAGCAAGCTGCACAACACAACGTAGAGCAGTACCGGCAAATGAACCCAAACCATCAGCACCACCCTGCTGCTGATCACTACCCTGCTGTTCTGCATCTTGCTGCTGTTGCTGATCAGCAGAGCCGCTGGCATCTGCTGTACTGCTTGAGCCAGCAGCAGCAGCTGCTGCTGTACTGCTGTTGGGAGTGTCAGGCATGAGCTGTGCCACCACCATGATAGCAATGGTATCACCTGGGTGTGTGGTTGGTGATGCTACAAATGCTGCTTGTGCGCCGCAAACTATGGGTAACATGTGAGCCCAGCAGCAATGTAGGGGCTGGCGAACTAGCGCTGACAACAGCAGAAGCAGACCATCAAGACCTGGCCATACTGCTGTGGCTGAGAGCTCAACCTGTATGAGATCAAACAGCAGCAGGAGCAGCATTTGGCCTCAGAAGCAAACTGCAAGGCCTCAAACTCAAGATCACCAAACATCGTCTGATACTATGTCAGGCAGTGTTAATGTCATGTCACTACCGCTGCAGCAATGTTTGCTGGGAACATGCTCCTGAGCCCGTACCTGAATTGGTAAACTAGCCCAGAGTGCCAGCATCTCCTGTGCAGTTGCTGGTGGACACGCTGGTGGTGTCAAGAGCTGAGCCATACTGATCACCAGGGGTTGACAGCACAGGGCTGGAGCAGGAGCAGAAGACATCTCTGAGGCAAGTTGAGGTACGGGGAGAAGAATACGAGCATGAACCTCCATACGACCATATCTGTGGGAACACAAAAGATTGAGATGATGTAAACACATGTATCAGCATCTGTGACTGTGAAACAGATTGGCTCTTCAGCGGCTGGACCATACCGTACAGTTAAAGCTCAATAACAACAATCTGCCTGTAGGTGAATATGCGGCAGAGGGCACTGCGCAAATGATCATGACACTGACTTATAGATGGTAGTTAATCCGCATGGGCGCTTGAAGGCGTGCTAACAAATGATCAGCCATCCTGCTGTTGTTGCTGCTGCTGAGGTGTACTCTCACCCGGTCGGCATGACACTGAAGCTGTGCTGTGCTGCTTCTGTTGGCAGCAGTCGCGGCAACATCCAGCTTGCCTCTCTCCTCTCAGCCCTGACTGGACCAACAAGACGAACAGCAACCTCAACGTCTTCCAGATCAACAGGTAACCTGCGGCAGTGGTCACACACATCTGTCAAAACTGCATTATAAGACCCTATACCCCACCATATCATAGCCCCAAATGACTGAGCTGTGCAGCAACACTCTCATACACCACTCAAAGTCCACTGAATTGTTCTGTTCTCTTAACTCGATGACAGCCTGACCCTTGTATCATCAGGCCCCTTATCGACCAGTCAGATCTGTGCTGAACATCAACACCCCGTCACTCACCTGTTGAACGCCCTGAGCACCACTGTCAGTTCTCCTGCTGCTCCTGCTGCCCCCTCAGCAGCACTGTACTTCCCAGTCAACACCACAGGATCATTTGGACCAGTCAGTTCCTGCCAGCCACTAGAACCCCGGGACTGCAGACTGTCCCAGAACCCTGGCTGATCCAGCCTGAACCCTGACTCAGCACTAAACACAGGACCCGTGGCATCAGTCAAACCACCTGGGACCAGGCTGCTACCTGAGAGTGATGATAATGCAGATCCTGAACCAGCTGCTGGCCCATATACACCGCTGCTGCTGCTGCCGGCACCAAATGCAGCACCCAGCAGCCCGCTGCTACGCTGTCTGCTGCCCAACACACCGGCAGCAACAGCAGCAGCAAACCCTCCGCTACCACCCCCTGAAGCATTCGAGTCTGCTGCTCCTACTGCTCCGGCATCCTCTTCAGCATTCAGCATTGCAAGAGCTAACTGCCACTTCAGCAGTCTGTACCTGCGGCTACGTTTGCTGATAAACAATGTTTGACTTCTGGGACCACCAAAGGGATACCCCCAGACTCCGCTAGCTGTATCTGGGGCACCTACTAGCAGCTGCTCAGCCTCTGCTCTTGCTTCACGTAACTTCTTTGCTGCTTTGGCCGCCTTGCGTTCAGCTTTGCGCTGTGCTCTACGCTCCTGAGCAGATGTCAGAGCTGGCGTACTTGTTGTGATTGAGCTGAGTTTGAGTCCGCTGAGTGGATTTGGCAGTACAGCTGCCTGTGCACCATCCTTACTGCCTCTACGTCTTCCAGCTTCTCCTACATCGCTGTCATCAGATGAACCACCAGCAGCAGTTGCTGCCTCACTCTCACTACTGCTGCTGCTGCTGCTGCTGCTGCTACTCGATGACGCACTTTCTGATGATGACTCATTACTGACATCATCATCAGATGAGTCACCTGCTCTTCTATAAGCTTTACTCCCCTTCTTAGGCCCTGACTTATCAAGACCTAACTTCCTCTGCAGCCGCTGCTCACGGCTAAGCCCCACTAAACCCTCATCATCGTCACTGTCACTGTCATTCCCACCAAACCCTAACGCACTGAACCCAGCAACTGCATTATACCCTGAAGGCAGTGCTGAACCTCTAGCAGAAGGGCCACCAGCAGTAGGCGGTGCCATGGCGAATGCTGGTCCTCCAGTATGCTGTGCTGCTGCTGCTGCTGTTGCTAGACCTACACCAGACCCAGTGGGGTCAAGAAGAGCATTGAGGGTCCGGCTCATGCGCTTACACCAGTCGCGAACATCAGCACCTGCAGCAGCGGCAGCAGCAGCAATAGCAAGTAATAAAACCCTCAAAGTCCCCTGGACATGAAGCCCTGATGTCTGTGACACATCGCCTGCATATCTTAAGGCTTGGCACATGGCTGCTTACAGCTACTGCAGCAGTTCCGCAGGTACCACTTGAACTTCATATGCTTGAAACAACATTAACGACCTCTCACCTGCTGCTTCTGCTGCTCCAGCTGCTTTGACAAGGTCCAACAGTTTCTTGGCCAGTACCTGTTCACTGGGACCAGCAGCAGCAACTACTGGGCCGGACTTTGTGGCAGCAAATGACCCAGCAGCAATGCACATCGCCTGGACCACCCACACCAGATACTGAAGGACAGTCAGTCCAACCTGCAACAACATACACCACAACGCAGCAGTCACACAGATATCAATCAATGCGTGCTTTTGCTGTTGTAGAACCAGACTTCACATAACCTTGCAGGTGCAACTTTCTGCTGCTGCAAGTGCGAGCCAACCTGCCAGTGGTTGATGTACTGTCAAGAGACAAAAGATAGGACAACCAAAAGCAGTAGTTCAGACCTAATCCCTCACCTGCAGTCCATCACTCCTGTACTCGTGCATTTCAACCAGAGCGGATGCAGCAGCAGCATCAAAGGTTGTGTGTGCGCCTGATTTGTCCCTGCCAACATTAGACTGCAACAACAAACAAACACATGACACAACAATAAGAGGAGTTGTTACACTGTAGTCGGCGGCATGTAACAGAGTAAGCACTGCTGAAATCGCTCTACCATGCCAGCCTTTGGTCCCTGAATAGCCTCTTCAGGCCCTGAAATACAACCCTATTACTCGGAATCAGACAGCTACATTTGCAATGAACCTCAATTCTGTCCAGGATCTATTCTGTATGCCGTGCATGTCATGCATACCATGCAATAAGCGTGATTTCAAGCACTCACCAATTGCGGCATTGCAAACTTCTTGAGCAGCAGTCCCTCTCTTGCTGATGCTGCCAGCTGTCTGGTCCTGGCATCTCCCTCCATCTTGGTTGACCTCAGCACTGCCTCCTCGACACAACCCAGCAACACACCCCAAGTGGTGTCCAACATGGACGGCAGCTCAAGGTAGTGAGCAGCAACCCACAACACCCTGGGTCTTACTGCCAGAGCCAAAGTACGCCAGTCTGACAGCTCACGAACAAGGAGTGATTGTAGTGTGGCTGCTGAGGACTCTGCTGTCCTGGCCAGACTACCAGAAGAGTCCCAGGGGCTAAGCTGCGTGAGCATGCGCCCACCATTGCACCTGCAATTCCATTCAAATACTGTACACTTACAATAGGCCAACGAGTCCAACTGTAGAAGAGAAGTAGCTCAGTGACTTGCGCTGTTCAAGATCCAAAAGCGCAACACAAGGTTTAGGGGATTGCCAGGGGCCAGAAACATGCTGCATTGGCTGCGAATAGTACAGATGATGATACTGGTGTCATGAAACAGTGCCCACACCCGCACCTGTAAATGGCCTTGAGACTGTCATAGCCATGTAATCGCACCACACCCCTCACTGCCTGACACGCCAACTGCAGCAGCTGCAGCCACAGATCAACTGGCACTGTCGTCAAGTTGACACTCGCAAGTGGCGGCAGCGGCGGAGTCGGCGGCTGACCTGGCATAGGAGGCGGGACTAGTGGTTCCCAGTGCAAACAAGCCCTGGTGCGGTTTAGTGCTGTGACTGCTGCACCCAACCACAGGACCACTTGCGCCTGTAGTGATGCAACAACTGGAGATACTGAAACATCATCTGGACCAAACTGGGGCCGAGTTGCAACAGGCTGGCTGGCAGAAGTGACAGCTGGCTTTCCGGGACTTGGGGTGATGACACCATTGGCGGGACCTGAAGTGACTGGTGAGGTGGGAGTGCTGGTGACACCTGCTGCTGCTGCCAGTGCTGCCACACCATCGAGTGGTGTTGCTGCTGAAGGCTCAGCTCCATTGTCCATGCCACCTGCTGCTGCTGCTGCTGCATGATGGTCGCCATTGGCTGCTGCTGTAGGGGTTGAAGCTGCTGATTCAGGCTGCTTGCTGTCTGTTGCTGCTGCTGCTGTCAAGTCCCCTGCATGTCCTGCTGCTGGCAGAGGAATAGGTTTCCCCAAAGGCAACTTTAGGGCTGCATCTGCTGCTGGATGTTGCTGCAGCACCTCCAGCAGCGTACAAACAAGCTCCTGCTTCAGGGTGGCAGGGAGCTGTGCCCTGCATGTGTCAACATCAGACAACACAACAAAAAGACCAGACAGCACAGTGAAACAAATTCTTGAGAGGTTGGTACAAGATTCGCTGCACAGCACAAGGGACTACTGCTGCTACAATGAAACAACAGTAGAAGGACCAAACATTCCTAAACAGCCGTCGCTGACCACCTGACATCTACCTGGGCAAACTGATGCTGCACCGCACTGTGCAGGAACATTGTGTGTCTCCAGAACAGCTACTGCTTTGCTGCAAACCTCAATTGCTCCCAGAGGCGAGGCAATGCAACTTAATCTGTTGAGAGCCCGCATACATCTGGCATCATTGCTATGGCTGATGGGTAGTTCATATAATCAATGTAACTGAACTTCACGTGAGCCCCCACCTACCTTGCTGGTGCCGGTGTGTCCATGAATTTTGGCAGTGGTATTGCTGTGAGCACTGAGCTGCCAACATTGCTGGCCAATGCAGCACCACTGGTCACAAGACTACGTGCTGATCTGGTGGCTTTGGACAACACCTTCTTGCTGCGACTTGCACCAAGAGTGGATGCTGCAGAAAATGACAGACAGGGAGATACATACAAGTTCATTTTGAAGATGTATATCAGGGTGATGATACACAAACATAGCAGACACTCTGTTGCCATGATCCTCGTGACAGGAAAGTTTCAGCTTGCAGGAGCTTGTAAACATTGGAGTAAACAATCTTCTATATAGGATGTTGGGTTTGCAGACCACAAGAAGCTGGCCCATGAGCATACGCTGCTGCTTTTATTTGTCCTTGTTGTGGAATCTGTCTCTTTGCACCTGGCATGTCATATCCTCCTTGCACCTACCTGCCAAGGTGATCTTCTCCCCAGGATGCTTCACTCCCAGACCCATGGCATCAGCATCACTCAGTCGCCGGCCTTCACTACTCACACCAACACTGCTGCCAGTGGCTCCTGCTGCTGCTGCATTCACACTGCTACTGCCAGTTGGTCCTGCTGCTGCCATGTCACCTGACGCAACCGTACTGAGGTTTGAGAGTGAAGGACGCTCAGAAATGACATCGTCAAGAAATGGGTCTGACAGAATGGCCTCCAAGACAGCAGCTGCACCCTCTGGCTGCCCTGAAGAACAGACAAACAGAGCAGCAAACATGTGACACCGTTCTGCAAATCATCCAGGTATTTTTGTACCTTGTAACAGACAGACAGTTTGTGAAGTGCAGTTGGCTATAGCTGTCCCTGTGAATGGACATCAGCATCAGCCTCTTACCTGCAATCGTATTTGCTGCTGTTGATGAGAGAGCCAGCTCCAAAGCAGCTCTCCAGGAATGAGCAAATGCTGTCAGTCTGTCTGTAGGGCTCTGTAGCAGTGCAATCATTGGCCACAACCTCTGCAAGACTGACATTCTCGTTGGCACTTGTAGTACGTCCAGATGTGCTGCGATCAGACTGACAACTTCTTCAAGAGCTGCTTCAACCAACAGACGGCCCTTTAACTCGAGCAACGCCTGCAGAAGATTCAGCAAGTTACTTCTTTATGTTGCTGCTGCTACCACGTAACCTTTTGAAAACTGTGATAGCCACATGCAGCTGCATACTTCATCAAGATACACTTCCAAGAACGACAGCAGTGGCGTCACATGATGTATGACCTTGGCGGCAAGCACAAAGATACCAGTTGATCGTTGTCCTAGCTCACCTCTATAGCTCCTGCTGCCATTGCTGGCGGAACAGCACCAACAAGCCGCAACCTGTCCAGCAATCCACCACCCCTACTACCACCAGCAGCAGCACCACCAGGTCCTCTGCCGTGAGCCTTACTCAGCCTGAGAATCACCCGGGCCGCCTCTAACTTCACAGCTGGATTCAGTGACGACACCATGACTGATAAGTATGACAGGATACCTGGCAATGCAGCAGATATGGATCCACTGCTGCTTTCTGGCACATGGTGTGCTGCTGAGCTGCTGCTGGAGTTGCGGCCGCTGGTGCTTGCTGCTGCTGAGTCTGCTGCTGCTTCTGCTGCTACCAGATGACCCCACAGGTGCCCCAAGAGTTGGATCACTGGCACCTGATGGCAAAGAACAACAGCAGCAGCAGTCACATGTGTGCTATATGTACCTTATGCACGTTGTAAGAAGATCAAGTGCACAGCTTGAAATATGTAACCCTTGCGCTGAGCTACATCGCATCTCCAGCGAGCAAGCATACAATACAGTTCAGCATTCTCCAGATGACCCTGACCTGTGCATGGCTGGGCAGCATTCTCCACGTATCCATAAGTGGGCCAATACCCGCAGCCAATCTTAGTGCTGCTCTCCTTGCTGCTGCCACGCACAGCATTGTCCTGCTGCTGTTGCTGCTCGCAGTTCCTGCTGCCTCAAAGAGACTGTTTGTTGCTGCCAGTGCAGCCACCAACACCTCCGGCATGCTGTCACCAACACCATCAACCACACCATCCCACCACTCACCACCGCTGACTGCAAGATCTGTGAGATATGGCAGGGCAGTTACAAACCACCAGTCAAAGCTAGAACAGCACAAAACACAGCGATTGGCATGTGACCAGGGGTAGCAGCCACTTAACAGTCTTTGCAAAGGATTAGTCCTGCAGATTATCAGCTACTATGGTTGCAGGCTGTGCTAGAGCTGCTGCCGGCCCTTCAAGGCAGCAACACCTGTAGCTCACAGTGAATCACTGTTCCTGCAGCAATGCTGCTGGCCAGATGCTGCATGTTTGAGTATAGCTCATCAGCCATGCGCAACCCCTGAACAATAACCTGGCCACTGACAATAGTCATCACCTCCTGGCCTACCTGATGCTGCTGCTAATGCTGCCTGCACCTGAGGCACCAGCAGTATAGCAGCTAGTGCTGTGGTGGCTGCTGACCTCACAGGAGGAGAGATGTTGCGAGTGTGGGGAACAACAAAGTTGGAAATGTCACCTGAAGACACAGGGAGAATGGATGCGGCAAGTGATGGTTGATGACAAGCCAGCACAAGGTCGCTGTCTGTGGTGCGGGAAAGAGAGCGTGCGTATGCTGTGTTTAAGAGAAGGAGCAGCTTCACAGAGTTCCGGGCTGACGAACGGACCACCTACAAGTAGGTATTAAGATGAGACAGAATGTAGTTGCTGGGCATGCAACTGCTTGCTTGCAAGTATCCGCTTCTCAGTCATTGCTGCTGCCAGTGTTGTTGCTTACCTTTCTCCAGCAGGTGCAGGAGATGTTCTGCAGGGAGGTGTGGCAGGTAGCGCAGGGCCAACACCTGGTTCTCTGGGACGCCACAACTGATGTCATTCTGGAGCCAAGGCAGACATATGGGATGACTATTCAGTGGACAGATGCTGCAGACTGATAATTGCTATTCATACATGTCGAAAATCAGCTGCTTCTAACAAAGCAAGGGCTACAGGAAGCTTTCCAGGCATCATCTAAAAGATGTACATGGGCCTTGCAGTGATGGTTCTGCAAGTGTCTGATATTCTGCAGCCTTAATGGGGCTGCAATTGCGTGTGACTCGATTCATGGCGCGACCAAGTATCTGTCGTCTGTGCTAAGACGCTACCTTGATGCCATCAACCAGCAAGCTGTAGTCTGAGGGCAGCAAAGGAACTGCTTTGCACAAATCATATGCGAGTTTCTTGACCTGCTGATGGCCAACTCCCCCAGCAATCGTCACCTATGTCCACAGGAGTGTCATTGATTGATTGTTCACCAATGCAGCAAGCTTAGCTAACCACAGGCGAATTCAAGGCGTCAAGTTGCTGATGATCAACCACCCGCTGCTTGCCAGGCCATCCACAGGCTATGACGCCATCAGCACCAGTCCAAATCATTACTTATAACATTTAATGCTGGATAGAAGTATACCTACAGGAGATAGTAGGCCGTCGTGTTGGAAATGCATCACCTACCTGAATCACTTCACTGACCACGCTGGACAGCTCCCTGCCGGAAGCTGCATCGCTGAGAAGATTCAGCAGCAATTCTGCCTGACCAGATACATCGTCTCCGAGCAGTAATTCTCGGATCAGCGGGTCCGCACTCATGTTGGTTTCACACCATCGTTATGCATGAGAACAGTTGTAACAATCATGCTTAGATCGTCTGACATGCTTACGCCCCGCCAGATATCGAGAAGTGGTATCAGGTACAACTGGAGGGGACCACGGCAACTCAAATGACTCGTTGCCAGGAAGAGGCACCCAACAACGTCCAACGTCAGTGCAGCATCAACTGTTAGCAAACATACTACGTGCACATGCCTATGCCTGCAACCCTCCTCAGCAGAGCATTGGCAGTATACCCGAAAATCGTGGCAGTCAGCGGCCTGAATGCAGTCGATACATTGTGAACATCGTGATTAGTAGCATCAGTATGCTTCTCAATGTTATTGTGCTGCATGGTCCCCGCCTCCTCCTTCCTTGCAGCCGTAAGGGTACTTGCAGTGACCACTAGTGACCTGCGGCACTACAACTCAGAACCATGCCGCAACATATCGTAACAATTATTTGCCTACTATGTTTGACTGCTTCAGGTAGGTACACACCCATTCTGCTGCTTCCTCGTGTCCCGTTGACGATGCGTCAACGTTTACCTGCACACTTGCCCGTGTACTATCCGGTGCCAGGACTAGATTGCATGCAGTCTACTGTGCATGGCTGCAATCGCTGAAGTGGTGTTAGATAACTGTATAAGAATCTATCACAAAGAGCAGCTGCAGTAAGAACCAAATGAAAGAGTTTCCTAAGCTTTTTACCCAACACAGGGCAAAGTGCCAAGTTGCTCCCGTACTAGTGCCAATAGCTTGCCATTCGCAGATATTTAACGATCTCACCACTGACCTGCCATCAATTTCTGCTATCAGTAATAGGTAAAGCTTCCACAGCAGAAGCATCAGCAGCACAGCACAAGGAGCATCCCAGCAAGCAAGCGGCAGCCCATACGAACCTCGAGGAAAGAGGCATCAACCTTCACCTTGGTGCGCTCAGTATCAAACTCCGTACACAACCAGCGGCACCAGTTGCAGCAGGCACATCAACGGCCTCTAAAGATCAGAACAAGAGAGATGCAGCAGTACAACAAGCGCCAAGTGCTGTCACAGCGCAGACATACAACACAGGCATACTGCCTCACCAGTATAGAAACCCTGCAAGTTGGGCAGATCCCCTACAGCAGCTGGCTGACAGCATAGGAAAATTTCTCGGCACTTCGTTTGGCAACAGATTGAGCAGACCACAAGCAGCAGCAGACTTACCAGCCAGGCAAGGCAAGTCATCACAGCGGGTGCCACCTGCTGCCGCTGTGCTGAAGACATCCAGGCGACCCCAAAGAGCAGCAGCAGCAGCAGCAGCAGCAGTGAACAAGCCATTGCCAAACGTTAAAGATGGCCATGTACCCATGTGTGACTGGAGGTGAGCGGCAGTATGCTGCAATGATGGCTATGTCAGGTTGCTTGATAGCTGCAGTAGTGGTTTCTGCATGCATGATGCAGTCTGTCAGACACAAGTATGTGTGTTGCACTGCGCATGCACTGCTTTCGGTGGTACATTTCACAGAACAAGCTGGCAACTGGCTTGGGCTGGTGTTCTGCTGCCAGACTGTGGGAAACTGCCTGCTGAGGCCCTCCCGCTGCCAGCCAGTGGCTGACACCACTATATGCCGGCTGTAAGACAACCAGACTGAGTGCGCTTTAAACGACAAATCTGCCGTTGTTCCTCTTCTTTCTGCAGGCCAGACTTCAACAGCTGCATGCTTGATCGCAAGTATCTGCTGGCCATACCTGCAAAGCCTCAATCATTCACATCCAAGTAAGCAGGCAATACCACAGACAGGCAGACATACAGTGCTTACAAATCATCTGAATTTTTCAGGCTCTTGCTTATCAGAAAGTCACTTGATATTGTGCAGAAACTTGCACAGCATGGGTCATGCTCTTGATGCGTTCTGTTCAGATGCTGAGCATGCACAACACTGTGTCGTATGGTTCTGTGTGTTGTAGGCTTGTGTCAGCAGCTGCTGCGAGGGATCATGTTTGCTCTTCACTCAGCACTCCCAGTGACTGCCTACAGAGACCACCAGCTTCAGACTTGTTATGTGACTGGGGTATGGGCGGGGTTTCAGGCTGGGACAAGGGCTGCCACAGTACCTACCTGACCGAATGGACGCTGTTTGCAACTCTGGCCAGCAACTTGGGTGCCGTGAATGCATCATATGCCATGGCTCATGCCGGCTGCTTGACATGTCCGGGATCAATGGCACAACAGACGCTGGCTTGCAGCAGCTTATATCGTAAGTACTACTTCACTATTGATAGTGTACTCATACTTTGCTCAGTGAACATTGAAGTGAACACCACCAAGTTGGTGCACTGTGCCGCATGGCATGAAAATTCCTCTTGTGCCCCAGGTGGGTGATGTATGATACTTAACACGTCAGTTGCTTTGCCAAGTACTGCAAGCAAATACAAACTGCCAGTAACAACGTCATGTGACAGCGAAACACAGATCACACAATTCCCAAGTCTGTTTGTTCAAATGATCTGTCCTATAGAGTATTTGACCCAAGTGTGTGTGTGGTGCCCGCAGCAATGGACCCTGCTGGCCAGTGGTCCCCTGATATCTGTCAGAAAGGGACTGGGTGCACATTCAACAAGGAACAGCACAGCTGCATGACATCACCATCAATGCACTCCCTGCTTGCAACTTTGGGACCCCAGGTTGTGGGCACTTGCAGTGCAGCCTGTTACCTCCGCATGTTAAACAAGTGCAGTGAAGGCAGCAGACAACCAGCGCCCAAGAGACACGCCTGGTGCAGCAAGCAGCCTGGGTGCAGATGGATCTCTGGCAAATGTGACATGGATGTGTGGCTGAGTAAGTTGGATGGTTGGGGCAAGCACGCAACTGCAGCAGCTGACAAGTGTGCACAGCAAACTGGAGAGTTTGAATGTGCTGGAGCAGGAGTACAGGGGGCAATACTGGCGCCATCACCTGACAGAGTGCAGCAGTTTGTCAGGCGGCCCGTGAGTCATGGCTCAATCAATGCCCAGTGTCCAGTATGATACTGAAGGTGCATGCGCTTGTGAGCCACTCCAAACTGTGAAATAGCATCATGCTCAGCGTGTTGTCGTGTGAAGGCACATGTCGCTTGATTGGCATTACGGTGAATGTGTGTTCATAGCAGAGCGTTATCTGTGAAATATGCCTACTGTAGTGTGCATGCCCTGATCAGAAAATGAGCCTCATGTTCAAGTGCAAAGTCACGCCCTGGTTTGTGACGACAGCTCAGCCCTGACTTGGTTGGAACAGTCACTGTTTCAGGCTACTAGAGTCTTATTGCTGGAACTAATTTTCTCGCAAACTTGGTGCACCACATTGTCGTACATCTCATGAGCCATATATGTTATTGCCTGAACTCAACAGTACCAATTGCTGCAGCTGGCTGGCTGACATGATACACCCAGGCCTCAAGCTGCTTGCTTGTACCTGACATGCAACGCTGGCCCTATTTGTTGTAGTTAGGCCCCCATGAGCGACTTGTTGGCTCCGACGGGGTGCCCCACTGCGGGGGCATAGATTGTGTGTGTGTGTGTGTGTGTGTAGTTACTGTGAGAGCTTTGCCTCGCTATTGCTAGTCACTAGCCATGGTGGTGCCACTATCCTGCATTACTACATGATGTGAGTCATTATCAGTGATGTTTATGACAAGATATTCCAACAATAACTATCATTTTGACGGTCACTGCACTGGCTGTAGGTGCCTGGTGTCAAGGTGTCATCATCAGGCAGCCACTGTGCTCGTGAAGCTCAGACTCCGAGTCAGGCGGACTCTGAGCATTGCATGGGGCGAAGTGTGTTGCTGTGTTGTAATGTGCATCACATAGCAAGCAATATACTGAACATTGATTGCTATGTATACATAGCAATGTATACGTATAGATGCAACTGCTTGCTGGATTGGTACTGTGGAACTGGTCATAGTGTGATGATATATCATAGGATTGATTTCTTGCCTGTCCAAGCTACCATGTTTGGTGAACTCTGTCATGATTGGTGAACATTTCTAAATTAGAGGGTGTCACAACCGTCCGTGTAGGCCACACTGAGCCTGAGACAATAAAGGTCATAAAGTTTGTTGGCAACAATGGCGATGTTAGCTAATGAGAGACCAGATGCGTGACTGCTGGACTTGGCTGCTGCACTTTGGACAAGTAGAGGGCTCTGCATACACTCAGGCAAGGTACTTTAGCATATGTTTGCTTTTACCATGCCTAGCAACGCGTTGAGTAACTTTGAAAGTGTTTTTATGTATATGACAGAATCGAGCGATAATCTGTGGGAAGCTCTGTGTATCTTTGAGCACCAACACAGTTTGAAGGCAATGATAGACGTAGCTAACCATGGCGTGTTTCCAGATGTGCCATGTACCAAGTGCTGTCAGTCTGTTTCTAATGCAACTTGTGCAGCCCTTGGAAGGCAACCTTAGAGCTCGAGCAGCACTAACAACCCTTGATGGTGCCCACTGGGTTACGGTAACACGTCTCCTCTTCATGTATATGCTATGCTTTGTGTGTGCTTCTATGCTTTTTATACGTCTGCTCAATCTCTGATAGTCAGCTGAAAACAGTCCACTGTTTTGACCAGATAGTTGCTAGCTGCGCCAGCCAATGCCAAGAACATGTTGCAGACTTACAAATGCAAAGTTCAAACCTTTGCCACATGCTATTCATGTCCAGCATAACATGGCACACGTGTCAAGAATACGCAACAAACTGCAAATTGTTCTGCTGCATAACACTCAGTGTTAGTTATCTTACACACAGAGCGCACACACAATCAATCTATGACCCTGCAGTGGGGCACCCCGTCGGAGCCAACAAGTCGCTCATGGGGGTATCAAGTTCACACTCACAATCGAACCGCTCATTAGAAGAAACAGAGACGAAGTCATCAGAAAAAACTACCATGATCATCATCAGACCTAGAAAGCACACCGACATCTTGACCACATTGACGTAACCAACAATCATGTACGAAAGCAGCAATCAGATGAGAAGGCTGCTGCGTGAAGATACGCATATCACTGCTATGCATCATCCAATCTAGGGTCTCTAGCTATGCTGTGTTGTCTTCCAGGCCTCAACCCTGGGCTCATTCTACTGCTGCCACCACTCTGAGACCTGCTGCTGCTGCTGCTGCCACCAGCAACTTGAACCCCAGGTGAAGCACCACCAACAGACATGGCAGCAGCAGCAGCAGCAGATCTAACAAACCCAGGAGAGCTGGATGATAGAGCCATCACTGACGGCCGCCTGTGCTGCTGCTGTTGATGATGATGGTGGTGAAGGTCCACGGCACCCTGTACTTTCTCCTGCTGCTGCTGCTGCCTGTTCCTGGTGCTTTCAGCAGCTGGCGCACCAGTACTGCTACCATGGAACGGAGCAAGGTGGGGTCGTGATGATGTGGATAGAGGGCCTAAGACATTAATGTCTCTTGAACCCTGCTGTTGCTGCTGCTTGTGTTGCTGCTGTATTGAAGCACTAGCATGAGATGAGAGGAATCCCCTTGAGGAGCCACCTGGAGCTGATGTTCCTCTGATGTACTGCTGTGTATTTGACGGCTGCTGCACTGCAACACTAGGACTGCGGCTGTGTGGACGCAGCTGCTGTTGTGCCACTGCAGTAGCAGACCTTCTTGCAGAACTTCTTGCTTGGCTCTGGTGCTGAGCAGCGTACTGGTAGGTACCGTTTGATACTTGCTGATGATGATTCAAGGATTGCCTTGCTGCTGCTGTTGCACTGCTTCTCCTGGCATGTATGTGTTCTTCATGATCCGAGTCTTCATCATCAGCAGACGAGCCATCATCATGATATGGACCAAAGAAGTCATCAGCTGTGTGATGCTGCGGCAACCTATGGTCACTGCTTGGTGATGTCCTGCTTGGAGCCTTCCTCTGCTGCTGCTGCTGCTGCTGCTGTTGCTGCTGCTGCTGATGGTGGTTCTGATACTGCAGGGTACTTTTAGATGACTGCCGCTGCTGCTGTTGCTGTTCAACTTGTTGTGATGACCATGAGTGTTGATAGTCACTTGCACTGCTTGGCTGCAGGTTGTGTTTGTCTTGACGATATTGTCTCATTGAGCTGAACTGCTCCTCATCTAGACTGGCACTCATATCGCTGTGACGATGTCGATTGGTTGTTTCAGGAGGTTGACTACTGCTGCGCCTGGTTCCCCGCTTGCTGCTGCTGTACGGCGACTGCAGCTCTTGCAACAGCTGCTGCTGCTGCTGCTGCCACTGGTCCTGAGAATCAGCCTGCAAGCTTCCACCTTCCCCGCTATTTTCCCTGCTTCTATGGAGCACAGCAGGACTCTTGGCCGCTGTGCTTGAAGCATGCCTGTCATGGTCTACGGATCCAGCAACTGTCCGATGTACCCTGCTGCTGCTGCTGCTCCTCACACTGCTGCCAGCAGCAGCAGCAGCAGCGGTTCCCATTCCACCAGGCATAGTAGCTGCCCTTACAGGAGATGAGTAGGCACTCTGCCGTGACTGATTTGTGTAAAACTCATGTCCATCTTCAGGCTCACCTGTGTGTTGGTTATACTCCAGGTGGCTGGCAGCTGAGTGTGCAGACTTTGTCAAGTGTGATATCCTGGTAATACCTGATCCTGGACTCTCCCTTCCTGCATATTGTGCATTATACAGATCTAGTTCATCAACACCCACACCTGGTGAGTCTCTTCTGGAAGCAGATCTTCTGTGTTGCTCCCTGTCTGTCAGAGTTGCCTTGATGTGTTTTTTGCCTGCCAACTGGGGTTCATCATGATGTTCACCATATCTACCAGGTCCATATCCACCACCAGCAGCAGATTCATCCCAAGGCATTCCCCTGCGTTCATCTTTATTGCTGGCGCTGTGGATGCTGTGGTTCTGATCAGGGATGCTGTTTCTATTGCCCTTGTACAGACTGCTGTGGCCGCTGCCTGCTGCATTTTCATATGCTTCAGGCTCAAATGCCATGTCATGATAATCAAATAGTGTGTTATTCTGGCGATGTGTATAATCTGCTGACTGCGAGCCTGCATTCAAGTTTTGCTGACTTTCTTGTCTCTGTTGCTTAGAGGGTAGACCAGTTGGAGCTTCATAACCATCATCTACCCATGCGCTGCTGCTATCCTCTTGTCTGTATCTGCTACTGGATCTTTCTCTATGTCTGCTGCTGCTTCTAGGTCTACTGCTGCTGCGGCCACGGTGCATCTGCTGCTGCACCTGTGGCTGCTTATGATAGTCATAACCCTGGGGCTCCTCATACAGCTCATTGGCATATTGACTGTCATACTTTTCATACAAGCCGCTCTGAGAGCGAGATCTTCTTTTGTGCTTCTGTCTGCCTTCTGTTGACTCTGACGACCTATGCTTGCTGCTGCTGCTGCTGTATCGCCTGTCATTTCTTGACTGCCCCTCTCTGCGAGCCCCTGATGCACTATCCATATCCTCAATTTCATATCTCTTGTTCCCACTCTTTCTGCCGCCCTTCTCATCCTTACTGCTCTTCCTGCTGCTGCTGCTGTTGTTGTCACCACAGCAAGAAAGCAAGCTTCCACCAGCCCCGCCACACACTTGCATCAAGCTACCCAACCAGCCCAGCTTCATGGCAAGCAATCCCAGTATTGCTGCACCTCCAACGGTTCCTATCACCAAGCCAAATATACTGCCAACTTTACGCCAACAGCCGTGTCTGACTTGGCAGATGAGATCCCACTTGTTGCTGCACGCTTTGTTACAGTCTGTAGTGTCAAGGTCCCCGGGACCTGCAGCAGAGATGTAACACGTCAGTGATTTGTAACAACATTTCGCTTATCTACTGGTGTGAGTGCACCGCTGCATGGTGATTCCGTCAGTTTATCGTCACTGTAAGTCTGCTGGGTGCTTGCAAGGTCAATCAACATAGCTATGTTATAGTATTTTCATCTAACACAGTATTATCATCATAATCACCAGATCAGATCATCATGAGATCATCATCAACCACATAAGACCGTCAGAAGATCATCATCACCAAATGAGATCATGATGAAGATCATCAACACGAAATAAAATCATCATCTCCACTGGCTGAGTTCATTATCAAGGTCATTTGCCCACCTGTTCCGTTATTCTGCAGTCCTCCAGTCGGCCAGTCCTCATATTGTGTGGCGTTGGTAAAGAATGACACCTCAGCCGTGTCTGTCACCTCACCCTGCACAACAGCAGATAATTGTACAAGGGAGGTATGCAACATCAATGCTGCCCTGCCTGACACTCCAGGATGGTGCATGTTGGCACACCCATGTAGCTAGACAGTACACCCTCAGAGGTGACCTACTGCAGACTTTGAGAGCTACTTGTTGGACCTTGGGAAGAATGGCATGACAGTCAGCAGATCTACTTGTGACGGAGCAGTGTTGTATGAAGTAACAACACGCCTGCCCCATAGGTCCTGTTGATTGATTTTGATCCGGCTTGTATGTATGCATTCTGTTGTCGACTGTTCACACGGATCATAGTCTGCTGCAACGTCATGCTTCATAGTAGGCAACCGCTCACCTGTGAATCAATCATTGACAGCCAACAGTATCTTCTTGCCACTGCTTTATCATCTTCCACAAACATCTGGAAGGGGGAAATGGTGCCGTTGCCTTTGGCAGCTATGGCAACTCGTTGAGCAGGAACAGCAGTCACAGACACACTGCAGCAACACAGCAAGCAGGCACGCACGGGTCACACTTACTGCGCACAGCGCACACAGGCACACAAGACAAAACAAAGACACATAGAGTAGACAGATGCTGCTTGCTGAGCAAGGTGTGACGGAGGATGTTTTGATTGAGCAATGTCTGTATGCCACAAGGGGTCTAAGTGTGTCACGTACAGTACAGTATTGAAGTGCTGGTGATAATGCAGACTCCTTACTGTGTATAGCATGTCACCAACCCCACCTGCAATTGCTGACCGTTATTGTGTATGTTGAATCCAGAGTTCCCACATTGGCCAGCCAGGCATGCAGGTAACCTCGGGACGCAGAAGCCTCAAAACCACCACAACGAGTTTCAGCAAATGTGCACATGCGAGCAGCTGCAAGCAGGCGGCATACAGGACAGTACAATTTGAACGTGTTAACAACACCTATGTCATTTGCCTTGTGGTAGATGTGTGGCGCATGTGAAACGTGATATGTAGCAATCAGAGTTGTTGAGCACTTCTCAGGCCAGCTGTAACACACATTCTGCGGACTTGCATTCAAAAACAATGAAGTTTGCTGGACAGCCCCAGCTGATATATCTCACCAAGTATCTTTCCTGGACTGACATTGACCACCAGTCTGATGCTGTCTGCCACTGTCTCAAGCTGCACAACACTGCTCCTGATGCCAGTGACGGGAAGAGCAAAAGACAGCGGACCACCTGCAACAGAAAGAAGCAGCATATGTCTCTGTCAAACGCGGTACAGATGAACCTGAGCTGGCAAGTCGAGTGACATGATGTTTCCACATGCAGACAGCAGTGTCAGCTGCCTGTTACTGAGGTGCATACACTTACCTGCAAAGCTCTCGAGCTCACTGCTCAGGCCATATGTGTACTGACTGACCAGGTATAGTGGCACTCTGCCCTGTGCCACCCTGGCCTTGTCTGCTTCCAGGATGTCTCTCAGCTGGTTGCTCAAGCACACCTGAGGGGCGCGCTTGCAACCTAGACTCTGGAATCTGAAAGCTGTGAATGTGGTCCCTACCTGAAGAGGGCAAAGTAGAAACAACATGATAACTGTCAGTGTTGGTGGTGTTGACGGCTGGCTTTACTAGGGGATTGCATTACAAACAAGAGTTCCAGCAGTGAGTTGGGGAATGTTCATGGGCCCACCAGACCCACCTTGTCACACTCTGTGCCATCAAAGCTTATCTTGGTTTTGTCCAGCAGCATCCATTCACTGCGGTTGGCAAACACTTGGGCCACTGTCTGTCCACTCTTGGGGTGAGGGATCATCAAAACACGCTCACTGCAGAAAGGGACCATTGTGAACAGCATGTGTCAACATCTTCAGCTGCCTTGAAGTGACAAAATTCCTGCACATGCTGCATCAAGCGCTGCAGCCACCGAGCTGCTGCAAGGATGACTCATTGGCACACACAACATGCTGCAACTGCAGTTCCTTGTACATAATCTCAAGGTGATGATCCAGGGGCATAAACTGCAGGTTCAAACTTGGCGTTAGGAGGGGTAGGAACTTCAAGTTCTGGGTTCCGCTTCCCCTGATATGTCCAAATTAGCTGCAGCATCAAACCATGTGCAGCCTCGAAGATCTGTTGATGCAGATGGTAATTGTGTTTACCTAAGCACTGGCAGTTCAGTGTACCCTGCCAGATCCCCCATCAGCTTTGCTGACAGTGTTCTGTTCTTGCTGAGAGCCCAGGGTACCGCAGGACTAATGCTGATAGACTCAGACCCACCACCACCACCACCACCACTGCTGTTGTCATCAGTACTGAGTGTGGCTGTGATGGTGAACTGCATGGAAGCCTGACCAAGGGCATAGCCCTGCACAAGATCATACATTGAACAGAAAGACAACAATTGGCAACATCGTGGCACCACCAGATCATGACAGCAACCGTGGGCCCACAGTGGCGATGCCTCAAAGGCTCAGATTCCTGCAGCCTGTCTCTGATTGAGTAGCAGCGTTGCGTGTTGTGACAGAAACCAAATCACTCACCCCATACCAGTGAGGGTCCATCATCAAGCAGTGTGCACTGCATGGATATTTGCCAATCAAGATATCAAGAGGATCTGAGAAGAAATCACAGTCCAAATTGGCCCTCCTGCAGGATTGATAGTTGCATACAGTACAAATCCTGGTGACAGGTCTGAGCCATGCTAGTAACAACATATCAGAAGCTGACAGGGTCACTTATAATCAAGCATCACAGAAGTGGGCATGACTAGCCAAGCAACTTCTCCTACAACGCCCCCGGCCCATTGCAACAGTCAAGCCAGTCTGTAGCTGTTATGAAGGGCTTCTATTTGCTATGATCTGTTGGCATCCCCATGCCACCTACGTTCTCTGTTTGTTGGCTCCAAACGTCTCATCCCAGATCTGTCCTGCATCACATGTGCAGACGAATCCCTGACTGTCGGGCACCTTCTGCCCGGCCCTGTAGTACCAGTTACAGGTGGGGGAGGTCTCATAGTCACCATCCTGCAGGCAGGGGCACAAACCAACCCATGCAGCTTGCAAAACATCATGGCTAACGGCCCTCACATGACCAGTTAGCTCTATAGCAGCATAGTCTGTATCCTGTACATGCTGTATTATCCTAGTTCGCAGCGTAACGGCTGCAACAAACCACTACTACCAAGCTGTACCACTAGCTGTTCCTTGCTATGCTCACGCTAAGCTGGATTCTGTCTCATGTTGGTGCCTCTGTAGGTTGTAAACAAACCAACAGTCTCCTGCCTGCACCTGTTGCTGGTGCTGTTGGATAGATGCTGTGGTCAACCTCATCACTCTCGTACCTTGCACTTTCCTGCTCCAGGTCTGATGATCGCCTCATACGGCTTGTAATTGAAGGCCTGCAAGTACTGCAGTGGGTAGCTGGCCCACAGAGGTCCCTTGGTGACAGTGACCTTCAGAGTGCTGCTGAGATCTCTGCAGGTGCAGCTGCTGTCAATTGCATAATTGCAGGGGCACGGGCAGGCTCCGGTGGGGCTGCAGGTACATGGAGACAACGATTGAAGACTCAAGGGGTATGATTGTGGACCCAAAAGACCAGCAGTGCGCAAGCATCTCATGGCAACCTTTTGGGTTGACGCTGTGGAAGATGGCTATGGCATACTGCATCGAGGTGCAGCTGGTACAAGTCTTATCACTCACAATCAGGAGCGACATTGGTCATACAGCTGCAACAGTATGCTGATATTGAGTCTGAATAAACTGCTTGATGATTACAACTCTGACGCATTTGCTGTCCATGTCAGTATTGCGCTGAGGCTGTTTTGCTGTGCTGCTGCAGTCACTTTACTCCCATCTGGCCCAAACCTGAAGCTGATGAGCACAACTGCAACACCTAAAAGTACTTCGTACCTGCCAATGCAGTTGAGGGTGAAATCAATGTCTTGAGTTGATAGACTATCACCACTGTCAACTGTCACCACCACCACCAACTTCTGCTGGCAACCGAGGGGGCTGCTGGTGTTGGTCTGCAAACAGCACAAGTCATACTTGTAATATCTTCTGCCTTTGTGATGTGAATGAAGTCCTACATGCAGCTTGCCAGCTAGCAGGCCTCGTCAGGCTTGAAGTGCAGCTCATGATACCCCGGGATTCAATGACTCTGGTAATGAACATATAAGGACTGCAGCAAATCGTGACCAGACCAGGGATAGACTGGCAGTGCACGTAGAACAGCAGCATGCACGTACGCACCTGCGTGCCATCCTTTATGCACTTCTCCAATTTACTGGATGATATGACATCCAGGCTCCATGTGAAAGATACATAAAGACAAAGTTTGACAATAATGATCAAGCTTATGATGCTTATCTTAGGCATCTTACGCCTGCCAACGCAATCGCGCGGTAATCTCGCATCCTTGCCACACCCGTTTCAACACGCCCACAACCACCTGAATTCTGCCAAGCCTTTACTTTTGTGAACAGCTCCTGCTCGTCAAGATGGACGATCACACCAAACTAAGCAGGAAAACCCGCGGTGAAACAGGTCAACCATACAAGGTGCACTTCATGGTACGGTACCGCACCCAATCTGTCGTTACGCCGCGAAGTTAGGGGCGACACAGTCTGAATTGAATATGTTGACAACTCTGAAAGCCCCAAGCATGATTGTCCGAGGCATCTGTGCCGATATATCCATGTGCCTGAGCATTAGCTTCACAATCAAAAGCATCAGTGCGCTGGAACGCTTTGAAATCTGTGTGAATATCTCCTGATTACAGGACAGACAGGTAGCTAGCAGAGAACCAGCACGACGCACGCTGGCGTTGCCTGGCATGCACCCAATAAATGCCATGCATCTCATGAGTTGCACACTACCATCACCAAAGGTTCCGGCATGCACCAATCCGCATTGCTGCCATAGCAGCACACCTTCCAGCTAGATTCCAAACCAAGACACCCTACTCAGTTGCAGCGCTTGTGCTCAAGACAGCCCCCAACTGACAAACCTCCACTCAGACAGTTACTGTGGTAGCCTACTGCAGTGCACACTTGCTCTACAGCCTGGCAAATGATGCATCCAGGGACCCGAAGATGCTATTCTAGGTAACTCACTGCAAAACACCAGACACTAACAACAGCATCCTCTAGAACTCCAATTCTGTGCCACACCCCTCTCTTGCAATTCTGCAAGATGGCTCGCAGCACAGAAACTAAACACGTGATGCCTGCATACACCCTCACAATCACCTTGATGCAGCCATACAAGCCACGAAAAGCAGAAGCAACTAGACAAGCACACACGGTTATTTGCCCATAGTAACTGTAGGTACTTCCTCAGTACTTCACAGGACGACACGTGTAAACAACAGCACACCCCAACATTTGCTGCTGCCCTACCACGCAGGGAGCAGAGAAACAGCGCAGCGTACGCCACTGCTGAATCAAGTACCTCCACAACATCACACACTTGGTTATACACCATGCGCTATGGTGAGTCGTAAGCTCATGAGACCATGCGACAAGGGCCAGCAGGAGATACTTCATTTTGCTGCTTTCATGGCTGACCGTTGATACAGTCAAGCCCAGCAATAAGCATCAGCTGCTTCACCTGTCAGCACACTGCCTCCTGCTGCGCTTGCTGCCTCGCATGCTATTGTGGCATGCAAACACTCTGCTTACAATGAGAGGCTCAATACCAACCAGCAAAGTGCTCGCCCTCAAGGAACAACACTCACACCACTCGACACATCCTGCAATGCTGTGTCCTGCACCACTATGGACACCCTTGCAGGACAACAGCGCATACAAGACTCAACGCCACAACATAAACTGCAACGGCTTAGTAAGACAGCTGGGTCTGGTTTGCCTCCAAGTCGTAGCTGCCGGTGTCCTTTGGTGTCATGATGAAGATCTGGAAGATTCCTGCAATCATGCGCTCAACGTACGGGGCGCGTGCCAGAGCCTTGAGGGGTGCAGGCAGGTTGCTCTCACCGAGCTCAATGACCTTTGTGTTCAGCTCCACCAGCCTGTCCATCTTCTTGAAGAACTCAGGGTGCTCAACATCTGTTGCAGGACAGTGAAATACAGAGTCAGTTTGTAGCAGAGCGAGTCAGTTTGAAACAGATCAACACCTTTCCACATAGGCATCAACGGCATCAACGACAACAGCAAGGCACGGTATGCTCATAAGCTGACCATGCTATGCTGAAGCCAGTTATGTGAATGCTGTGGTTGTCTTACCTGGTACTGCTGGGAAGATGCGCTCTGTTGTTTTGTTTGTCTCAATGATGACATGCTGGTTGAACTGCGTGGTATTGAGGCCCAAGGACTCGTAGAAAGCGCTGCGCTGGTGGTCATTGAGGTACATGGTGATGTACACACTCAGGCAGAAGAAGCGAGCCCACAGCTTGCTGACCCAGTCGTTTACAAACTCAGGGCGCACCTGGATAACATACACAGCAAAGGATTGCATCAATGGTGGTGGCAAGATGTGTAGATAACAGGACCGTACTAGACCCCATATCACATTGCTTACACTTGTATGATGCAGGAATTCATGGATAATAACCTGGAGCTGCAAAGAGTGCAAAACATTTGATGGTTGCAAGCAGGACAGACGCGTATTCATTCGCACAAAGTTCCTGCAGACAACTATCCATTCATACCTTGAGGATGGCTGTGAAGAAGTCTCCATGCCTGTTCTCGTCCTGGCACCAGTTCTCAAAGTACTCAAAGAGAGGGTACAGCTGGTTATCTGGGTTGCGCTGCAGGTGGCGGTAGATGCTGATGTAGCGCCAGTAGCCAATCTTCTCTGATAGGTAGGTGGCGTAGATGATGAACTTGGGCTTGAAGAAAGTGTACTTCCTGCAGGATATAAAATACTAAAGGTTGACGCACTCTCAATACACGATCGATCTAGCCTGTCAAATTACTTGTAACTGTGGATGCTCCGACTGGCTACCCCTACTTGTTCTGCTTGTAGCAAGCTGAAAACTGCAAAGCAAGAAAGGCACAGCCGTGCAGCCTGCTGCTGCCATGTCATAAGCCCTGCTATTTACGTTGTCAGGCAAATGACTACTGATATGACGGGCGATAACACACCTGTTCTTTGTCAAGAAGCCCAGATCCAGAGCAAGGTTGAAGTCTGACATAGCCTTGTTGAGGAATCCTGCATGGCGTGCCTCATCTCGGCTCATGAGGGTGAAGATCTCAGCAACAACGGGGTTGCAGGACTTCAGGCGACGACCAAGCTCCTGCAGGCCACAACAGTAATGAATACAGTGCTGCTGGTCACTGTTTCACGAATGCAGATGATGCTGCACACTTGCCTGTCGCTGGTGGTGCAACCTTGCTCAGCAGTGACAACTGCCTGAATCAGCTGCTGCATGGGAACGACCCTCCTGACACCAACTTGATGCCTTGACAAGCAAACTGTCTCATGTATATCCATCCGCTGCAGTAGTCGATACCACTGGGTCTACTGATGCTGGCTGCACCGAACACATTCACGCTGTGCAGAAGGTGCCAACACAATTCTGACATACCCACCTTGTACAGCAAGAAACCGCTGAATTCAGCTGTGCATGACCTCTCCAAGAACTCAATGAAGATCTTGCGAGTGTCCCCGGTGATACCCTCAGCTGCTGCCTTGAAGCTCTCATTGCGGACAAAGTGCCTCTGGTTGTAATCGTTCTTGAACTCTGTGCACATTGCCTCTAACTCGGCCATGTCCAGGTTGGGGTTGATCTGCTTGCTGAACAGCTGCTCCATCTCATCAAAGTCTCTGCAAGTGTCAGAGGGCACGAGCCATGTAGATGCAAGTTACATCATGAAGGGTGGAGGTGACATTGCAAGGATTACTAGCCAGTTGGGTTAGCAAGACAGCTGAGCAGCACAAAAAGCGAATCCCATATTCATTGGTTGCTTCGCTGACACTGTTTACAAGCTTTGTCCAGTATTCTGTACTGCTATGCGGGAATTCATTGCGAGGGGTGTTCACTCAACCCTCTTACATAGTTGCTGTTGGTCAACAGGTGCCAATCTCTCACTAGTGATCAGCAGACTAGTGAGCGCGATCACGCCGCAAGGATGACACATGATAAGCATACGATGCTTTCATTTGTTGCAACTGCTAGTCGCGTCGCCCCCTGTTAATCACGCTATGGTAGAAGTTCTCGCCACCGAGATGAAGATTCTACTTACGTTGTGTAGAACCGGGGGGTGAGCAACGACTCCTCGGCTGCAACCTTCACGCCAGAGCGCATTGTCTTGAATCCCAGATCCTCGCTAGCAGCTGCTGCCCTCACGACCACACTGCACTGCCTGCCCTGCACGCGAGCACGACGGCCCTGCAGGCCCAAAGCCTTGCCCATTTGGCTGCTAGCCTTCATTGTGGCTGCCATGGTGAACACTAGAGGCGATGTAGAAGGAGGGCTTGACGTATGAAGGGTGGGTTGAAGCGCTCGAGGATGAACTGTTCAGGCGAGGAGTACCAACGCCGCTGTACACCGGACGCAACAGAAGAGCTTACGCCTACACTCAGTACTGGATGCCCAATGCGGAATGGCTGTGTTTCCGCCACAGATCTCATGATGAACCCGACCGCTGATATTCCGACTACTAACAGACGTCAACTCCTCTGATCGCTTCTGCACATTTGTGGGCATAAAGCTTCTGATAAGTGTTTATGCTCTTTCAGGACATTGCAGCAGTGGCGGCCGCAGAAATGTTGACATCTACTCCTGCTGTCAACTGCGAACTCACGTACACGGTGGTCTGCTCGCGCAGAGCTTTCAAAAACATGTCTCCAGGTTCCAGAACTGTGTAGTTGCGTATGGAAAACCGTCGCTGATTCTGAGACAGCACTCAGTTGCCACTGCAGGTACACTGTGCTGCCGGACGCCCTGGGCACAAGCCTTTTTTGTACTCTCTTGCCTACTAGCCGTCAGCTAGCTAGTACACCGTCAGTGCATTATCCAAAGTGCTGTCATGTAACCGTGAGTTTCAACTGATCAAGATTCCATGAACAGGCTCACCATTTCGACCAGCTGCACAGCATGCTTAGAACTAGGGCTGGCAGAATGACTAGGGCAGGCAGAATGATCATGCTGCTGTGTCAAGGCAAAGGCAGCAAGCAGCCAGCACCTTTGATCTCGCGCAGGCTGCAACTTGTACTAGGTCAAGCGTAGCTGCAAGGAGCCCCATCGATGGCCATTATTTCATAAGGGCGTCGGGACCAGGAAGGGTATGGATGAGTGTTGCCATGCTGCTTGCTGGTTTTTGTCATAGCAGTGCAGTTGTTGTATCGTGACAGGTTGCACAACCATGTGCAGGAGGGTGAGACGAATACTGGTGTTCACGGGTTGTGTTTAAAGAAATATGCCGTGGCTTCTTACACACCCCGTGCGTTATCGTTGTGCTGTCAAATGGAACACCATGCTCAGGTACCAGCAGTTTGCAGCGCATGTGCGGGAAACACAGAGAGCAGCACACACTTCTATGGCCACTTCATACTGGTCATAAGAGTTCCAGGAGGATGTTACACAATTCTCCAGCTCACTCACCACAGGTGTCATGTGTGCCTCCCAATGATAAGTCATTTGGCAGGTGTCTCAGCCCTGCTTGGTGAAGCTGCTGACCAGATATGGTGGAATATGGAAGCATAGCAAGGCAGATTGACGGTATGTGAGAGGGCGTTTGGCTTTGCAGCAAACTGATGCAATGCTTGTGATGGAGGCAAGCAAATGCTGCTGCTAAGGGGAGAAGCGTTGACACAGCTCTGAGTGGTGGCCCCAGTCCTTGATATACAGCTATTGCGGGCATCTTATATGTTGCATGGCCAAACCTTTACAGGATGCCTGGGACAGCTGCAGGAGCATCAGTTGCTTAATTCTGTTGGCCAGCATTGCAACAACTCTACTGCACCAGCCAAATCTCTTTATATATAATCAATCTGAAAGTGCATGTACGCGGGAAAGCAAGTAAACAACAACAGATCTGCTTGCCTGAATGTATGCATTGCCCTTTGCTGTCCCATGCGTAAGCAGCCTAGGAGAGAAAAAAGAAAGGAGAATTTGGCTCGTGCAGCAAGTGAATGCAATGACAATATGAATACACTGAATACGCTGCTTCTAAGGGGCCGCCACCCAGAGAAGTGCTGAGACATGTTGTAAGCTCTGAACCTCCGCTGCTGATCCTGCCTTGCAATGAAGCACCACCAGGAGAGTCTCTTTGACAGCTGTATCAATACCGCAGCCTATTCAGCCAATGACTGAGGCCTTCATCCTCAAATGTTGCCTGAATGACCCCAGGATGACGTATCCATGCTGAACTGAACGACATTCACTGCTAGGGTTGGGCAAACCATTACTAATGTGCCCAGCTGCTAAGTTGCCCTCTGACAGACGCTGCAGCAATCGTCGTTGCAGCAGAACAATCACAAATAAGCTGATTTCGTCGGTGCTTTGCAGCCAGAGCTCATTGTTGATGAGCAGCCGGCTCGCAGAACTCATACTGTACTTGTATTCTCATCAGCGCTGCACTTGTTGCAATGTTTGTCCATCGGAAGACCCATCCTCGGGGTCGTCACATTTTACAGTATCTAGACAGACTGCTTTTCGCCCTTTGCGTCGCAACCGACGCTGGTAGGTCATGACTGGCAGCCCGGGCCCGTTCCGTCTGAAACCGCCAACAGTCGCGACTCGTGCCAGCATGTCCACTGTCCTGCATCGTATGCAAGTCAATGCCTTTGTGCAAGACAAAACTGCATCTTTCCACTCGGTGTTGTTGATGCTTGCGTCTTGCCTGGC
>LWCB01008997.1:0-10306 GCA_001630525.1 Coelastrella sp. M60
TTGGCAATTGCATTGTCATGACAACAAATGATGTCAACAGGAGTTTGTGTCTCACATTGATCGAGGATCTTGGTTATACAATAGGTATTTATATTCTACATCACATTCATGTATCCATAGGGTGTATGCTGCGGGTGACCATGCACCTCTGAGTAGACGTGGTCCAAGTATCATTTTACACAATGAGACATAGACGTGCAGAAAGTTGTTGTGACAAAGGAGAATATGCAGCCGCTGTTTGTAGTGCATGGGGCTGGCAATGACATTGTCACTGTATTATGTTAGTCTGACAGAGCAATCTGCGTGTTTGGTGCGCTCGCAGTCAACGACCTGCATTTTTTGCTGTCTTGCTTGATTCATGTCAACAATCTTACAAGCAGCAGATCACAACACCACCGGGGATGAGCTGTTGGAGAATCATCAGGCACATCATGCTGTTGATTGACTGTTTTGATGCCCTGCTACTGTTATTGAAGAATTTGGTGAGTGGCCGCGCCAATTAGTGTGTAGGCTTCTTAGCACAGAGCGCTTTCTTGGTGCCTTGTGTGTCATGGTTTGCAGCTTCTTGCCCGTACGTCATGTGGTTACCTAAACATATGTTCAGGACGCAGATGATGCTGGTTGACATCGCCTCACCTCAGTGGGCTGGTGAAGGTGATACTGTAGGATACGTCACATTTCACATGGTCTGTATCTCTGCTTTGCTTTGAGAAATTTCCAACTTGAGCATACATGTTTGGTACTTGGTGCGGATATGCTGACTGATAGCGCCAAAGTTCGCCATTCGTTGAATGCGTACCATGGACGGGACCTGGTTGTTCACATGAAGGTGTCACATCGTGTGCAGGTTGACACCTTTCTGTTGTAGGCCCTTGCATGACTTCTCCATTACATTAGATTCTGTTTGTGCTGATGCCTGAGCTCACAGTCCTGACTTATTGCAGCCTCTTTCGTTTAGAGGTGCACACGTCACACCTTCTACTCTCTCGCATTGCACTCAGAGCAATACTGCCGGAATGTCTAATCGCAGTTGTTGGCATCTAAAGCTTGCTTGCAATGCAGCAAGCATGGAGACGTTGGTGATGTTGTTGAGCTTCTAATGCCAGCTGCAGTCACAGTGGTGTAGCGGAATCCAGGCCTACACACTCAGTCTGGTGATCAGTGTTTATGCTTATGCTGTCAGTATTTGATGCGTTGTGGTGTGCACACATGACGTGCTCACGATGTCATTGCTCTACTACTGCACTCTGCAGTTTGTATAAGCCCTCATTGTGTTGGTCTTCCTGCTGCTGTGTGCATGGATGAGTTCAATCATCTGTTGAGTCTCTCAGGACTGAGCAGCAGACGATGCGCCCTGAGGTACTATGAAGTGTGCAGGCTTGTTTGTCACAATTCTGCTTCCACATGTGATTTTTTGGGATGTTGGTACTCACAGTGATGTAATTCAACATTGCACAGTAGTCTAGTGTATGAACAGATCAGGCTCTGCTTTTGTCAAAGGCATTGTCAACACAGTGTCTTAATTGTGCAGAGAGAACGAGGCCTTGTGCAGTGCCAATTTATTTGTGTCTGGAGAGTGTGCTTCTGGGCAGTTGCTCGTCATTGTTCCAGATCTGGAGCACTCTCACATTTTGGTGTGCACGTGTATCTGGTGCACAACTTGCTTCGAGCAGCACAGCTGTAATTTATTTTTAGATCAATGATGTTCTAACCAGGACGCAGCATGTGCTTGAATTACTTCATCCGCCACAGCATCATTGGACAGCTAAGCTTGTACTGTGCCAGTGGTGTGCTTGACACTGCCGTGCAGTTGCAAGGACACATCGTCCCTGTTATCCCAAGTGACCAGGTGGGGCTGGTGTTTGGACTGGCGGGTATGCATGACAGTGGCATAGATTGTCTCAAGTAAGAAGTCTCATAAGTACATAACCCTGCAACCACAACATATATGTGCTTTGTAATACAATCAGGCTTGTGTGAAAGAAAGTTTGGCTCATGCAGCAAAGTGAAAGCAATGCTGATGTCTGAAAAAGCAATTGCCGCTTCTAAGGGGCCGCCACCCGAGAAAAGAAGCTGGGGCATGTAGTAATCTCTGAACCCTCTGCAGCTGTTCTTGACCAGTTTACCTGTAGTAAAGCACCATAGCACTTGTGTGTCATCTCATCTGGTGCACTCAATTAATGCTTTGTGCCCCTGCTCATAACAAACTGCATGTATTTTGGTTCAATATGTAAGTAGTGCCAAAGTGCGAAATCAGCAGATGCTGGGTTGACTGATAAGTGAAGGCCTGTGCATTTTTCTGGTTGCCTGCTCGCTTGATCAGTTGCTGCCTGCTCGTTTGCCTGTGCTTGTCGGCAGCTTCTCTACAGATCATGCAGGCAGACCCAGGTGCTTTAGCCTAAAGCCGGGCTGCTCAACAGTCACACTGTTCTTTCTTGAAGAAGGCTGCATAGTACTTTAAAAGCTGGCCTTTTGAACTACAGACACAAACTTTAACTTATTGAGTACACTGTATAACGCGAAACTCCATTGCGACGCAGTGGGGTACACGACTGTCACCGACCATTTGTCAACGCCCTAGTAGCCCGGTGGCTTCATCATCACAAACCGACAGCGATGTGGCATACAAGTGTTATGTTTCCGCAATTGGACGTTTCTTAGCTACCGTCATCACCCCTCTTCAAGCCCTTGGGCCCTGCTAAGCCCTTTGTATCATCATCAGCAAATGCCGCTGGTGGCAGTGATCTAGCATACGGCCCCATGTGTCCGCAAAGCGCTTTCTCCTAGGTATCAACTTCAAGAAAGCGCAGACGTCTACCGTAATTGGACTTTTCTGGATAGTCAATGCACTGCGTGCCCAGTCTGGGTGATCTGTTGTACGCAGCAAAGCAAAACAGGCTTTGAAGGTACAGCTGCACGTCAGTTGGGACGTCCTTGCAAGCTACTGAGCAGTAGGTCTGATCACCCTCCAAACGCGGTAGTAGTGCTTGTTACCGCTTAGTGCACCAAACGTGTCACCTACACAGATGATTTTTGCGAAGAAACTCAAGAATGAACACCAGGTGAGAATGCCTAACGCACTGCCACAGCAGACTCCCATGCTGTTCACATACTGTACAGCGAGCATTTGGTACAGAGTAGGAATCTTATTGATAACTCTTGGACAAAGATCAGACTGTGGCCATCTAAGCGCGTTGTGGGTCGTGACCCCTTCCCGCGCACAGGATCAAGGAGAACTCCTACCACATGCCCACCACCCCTGCTCACCATACCCAACAACCTATGGCGTCTCGGGCTCACAAAGAGCGGACGTTGTTAACAGTATGACCGCAGTCGCATGCAGTCTACAGTTGAGCGACGATGTGCTGTTTTCGGCAGTGGCTTCTCTGGACAGATGCCTTGCAGCCGTTCCAGTACCGCTGGCCCTTCTGCAACCACTCAGCATAACTTGCCTCTGGATCGCAGCAAAATACGAGTCAGCTGCTGCAAGCGGTGCTGTGTTCGCAAGCCTTGTGTGTGATTCCCTTAACAGCAAGTACATCGCCTCAGTCAACCCCCTTCAGCTCCTCAATTATCTGGAAGCCAGTATTCTCGGAGCACTTGATGATCAGCTAGCCAGCACAGACACCGCCAAGCACCATCTGCAGCTGATCATGCAGAAGCTGCCAACAAGCTCAACAGCTGCTACTCCACCTTCCATTGAGCGACCACAGCAGCAGAAGCTGTACTGCATGATGTTGTACCTTGCAGAAGTTGGTTTACTGGAGAATACTCTGCTGTCAACTCCCTGTAGCCAGCTGGCAGCAGCGGCTTTTGCCCTGGCACATGTGCTGCTGGGTACACAACTGGTAGGCCATGCTTGATTGCTGCTAGAGTTTCGCTTCATGACACTGCAGTGGCTATCTGTTAGGTGCAAAGTCATCACTTGCAGAAAGCTCAGGTGATTTTGTGATGTATGCATTACGAAGCAATTACACTGGGGTCAGACATTGTAGACAAACTATCGCAATGGTAGAATGTGTCATGTCATAGCAGGGAGTTGCTGTTCTTTGCCAAGCCGCAGTGCTAAAGGCATGATGTGCTTGGTATCTGATGCACCAAGTCTGTTTTGTCTGCAGGATACTGACCTTCTGATGACGATAACGGGCTATTCACTCACACAGCTTCAAACCCCCTTGCAGTACCTTTGTGCACTGCACACCACACTTGTTCAGGCTTTCAAGAATGGCAAGCCATATGCCGTGTCCATCAAGTACAGTGCGCCTGCGTTACATGCTGTGGCTTGTGTGGCTCCTCTATGTGACGCTGTAGACGTCAGATTGGGTATGTGAGTGCAGCGACATATGGCGGATACATTGGAGCAACACTTCTGGGCTTCCTCTTCTTTGAGCTTGGTGCCAGTGTCATTGGCACTAAGCCTGAGTATTGATGGTCGTCATTTGCGAATTGCTGGAAGCTGCAATGAGTGGCGTGATGTTGCAGTCGCTCTCAATTGATACATGTTTCAAGGTGCCAATGCTCGGTCTGCACTTCAGCGGCTGGTTGAAACTGCGAGGCTGAGTTTTGCATTAGGTCATTTATTTCATCTACTGGCCAGTTTGAAAAGGGGGTGCTGTTGGAGATCACCCTGCTGTTCTTACTAAAGAGTTGTGGCTTGTGCTGATGGTACCTTTCAGTGCTATGTTGCATTTCTCTAACCAATCATACTACGTTGGCATTTCTAGTTGAACAAATGCATAATCCATTCATACGGTCAACTGGGTTCTCAACCTCATCATCGTACACTCGTGCTTGTATTTGCACAATGCTCATCCAGTGTGGATGTAATGAAGTGGGAGATGGCTATGATGTGGCAGCAGTATGTTACATCCAGGTTGTACAGCAGTACACAGGTGTCTCTGCATTGCAAGACCGCCACACTGTGAGCTCTACGTAGAAGCTGCTTTAGCGCTTCACCTTCATCTACATGAAGTGCATATGAGATTGTACTATAGCAGAGGCTGATGCTGATACGTAAGAATGATCAGTTGCATGTGTGCACAAGGTGCATGGGATGGGTTGTGCGCCTGGGATTCTCGTCACTTTTGTGGTATTTGTGGTGGTAAGCAGACGCTTCATCCAGCCCTCCAAGTGCGTTATGGAATGCATTCAGATGTGCGGACCTGAGACAGTGGGAGATAAGGGAAAGTGCTTGTACGTGTCATCTTTGTGTACCTTATGCTTATTCGTATACTGCAGCCCCACCAGCAGCAGCAACTACAAGTGTTGCTGTCTGGGGGTGTATCACAGACCAGGCTGATGTCAGAAGAATGTTAGGGTGTTGAGTAGCTTACCAGTTTCATGTGCACAGCTGTCTACTGTGTTACATGCGCTGGAGGACAATCAATGGTGATAGTTCAGGGGAGAGGTATAGAGGCAGCTGTCCTCTCTGTGTGTTGCCAAGTGTGATCTGCGTACTCCTGAGGCAGCCCATGGTGAGACCTTTATCTGGGCAGTGGGTGTATGTGAATCACCCTCTTGTCTGATTTGTATCACTGGATGCTTTTCGTCTTTCTCTCTGTATGGTTTTTTGCCGTGTATGGTCTGCCCAAGGTCTCACTTGGTTTCAGCATCTCAAAAATGGCACATGAGTCCACGTCGTGCATATGTTTTCTTGCAGGCCATTTGTGCCTGCTCCTGTCAGCTTCACAAATGGCCTCCATGAATTTTGAGGCCGCCTGAGCTTCATTTTACTGGGAATGACCAGCTTATGGACATCTGAAGCAGCCCCTTATGGCCAAATCAACCCCTTAATGGTTGAAAGCCATCTTACAAGTCATTTGTGTATTGCCAAATGGCAGTTGTCTCACCATCAGGGCCGATCCCTCTGTGTTTTTACATATGATGCAAGTGCATGTTATGATTTGTTGACACGATTTGAAGTCTGCTGCGTTGCCATTGAAGTTGCTCACAGTTATGGTGTTGCATGATATATGTCCTTGTGTGTATACATGGCACTGGAGTGCAACTGATGTCTTTGGCTGTATGGGCAGGATCCACTGTTGCACTTGCAGGGGTGCATCTTAGAAGATTATAGAATATGATATTACGAAGTTGCGTGACCCAGCTGTTCAGGTGCATCGTTCGTAGGCGAGCATGTGTTGCAGCATATATGGTGAGTTTTGAGGCGGAGATCGTGGGTGTAGCTGTCTGAGGCTGCTGGACAAACAAGCTGCTGTCTGTATGCATCACAGACCACTGTCCACTGCAGGGGTTCACGTGTGATCATGCTTGGCCTCCATGCTGATATGGTACTACATCTTGTCAGGTATTGCTGGTTTTCTGCTGTGCTTGTGATTGAGATTGTCGTTGCTGATAGTCTAGAGACCAATGTGTCTGCATGTTCATATGAGGGTATCCACGCATGTATAACTCTCATTTTCATCTACAACCGACAACTGCGGATAGCAGATTCATTTGATATTGAAAGATATCTCAGTGCTTGTTGGAGTATGACCCCTGTTTATGGTGTTGTGTGTTTTAAGGTACCCCAGGAGGGGTCACGGCCTGTGATGATCGTGGTGACAGCAGCAGTCTCATCACGCTGTTGGGCTGTTGTCACCACGATCATCACTTACGCTGTTGGGCTGTTTTTACCAGCTGTTGGGCTGTTGTTTTTGGAGGGTGGGATGAAGGTTCTGAGGGCCACTCACCAGCACAGTCACTTGCTGAGGTAGAGCAGGTGTCTGATGCAGTGAAGGAATTCTACGGCATCAATGCTATCAGACTGCGCTGCGGCAAGGCTGCAGCCTGTGCGTGTATATCAAACTGCATCTTGTTGGCCCAGCATGACACAGCCTATCTCAGCTAACTGGCTCATCACCTATGTTGAGGGTGTTTGTTATCCGTGTGGCAAAGCAGAGCTGTATGCTGAAGGAGTCTGGTTTTGTGATCTGTGTAGGTTGCAGTTTGCAATGCAAGTGTTGGTCTGTACGGCAGGGCTTGACGCAATGTTGGAGTCAGCAGGATGGTTTGGCGCTTGGCACACCCAGTCTTGAAAATGCGTGAAGTTTGCCTTCTGGCTACTTGAGTATGTTTCTGCTGATATTGGCATATGCATGAACTTTCAAGCCTTGCTGAGCATGTGCTGACAATGAAATTGCCTGATGATCACTGGCTGGTGTAGCCTGTGGTCCGCTCACTTTGGCAGCTGTTATATGGTGGCGGTAATGGTGAGCTTTACTTGCTGGCTTGGTGTCTGCTTGGTGCCTTGCTTGCCATCTGTCTGCATGGTAGAAGCAGGTGTGTGGCGTAGAAGATTGCAGGTGTGTTCCCCAGAACAATCATCATGTGCTTGATATTTAGCCTCAATCACCCAGACGTTCAATGATTTTCATACTAGCTGGGTGCAGTTTGGCTGCCATCAAGGCAAGTTGATGTTTGTTTGATCCTATCATACAAGTCGGGTGACCTGTTGTTCCACCCGCTGATGCAAACAGTGACTGTCTGTCAGGCGGCCTGGTTGCCATCCTGCTAGCTGGGTGCAGTCTGGCTGTCTTGCAGTTGTGTTCAGGTTGACCATGATCTTGGCTCTCTGAGAGAGCCTGTTGGCATTCCATTGCATATCCCCCAGGGAGTCAAATGCCCAAGGGCGGTATGGCCAGAGCGGGTTTGCTTGTTTGCTTGTTTGTTTGCAAGATTGTCAAGGTGGTGTTTGTACAATCACCTGTTCTTCTACCCATGGCCGGCTTGATGTAGACAATGTCTGCCAGGCGGGCTGGTTGCCATCATGGCACATGTGTACAGCATTATATATATAATCAGCTTTGAAAGTCAGGTGCATGTATGCGCATTGGTCGCTTTGTGACGCACACACAACTTGCGTTTGTTGCGCTGGTGTCACAAAAGTGAGTGAGAAGATACAGATTCATTTGAAAGATGTTATTACAACCAATAACTCCACCACGTATATTATACTATAGTATGTGTACATCATGCGTGTGTGTTATAGAACGCAAGCAGTGTTTCCTCAAGCAGCTGATATTCGAGGCTCAACGTGATTGGCGGCCAACGCAACCCGCTGCAAGAGCCAGCAGTTCAGCAGAAGTTCAAAGCACTGACAAACAGGCTCACTGCACCTGATGCCACAAGAGTCTTATGCCCCAGCCACGTCAAGCCTGGTGCTCACCGTGTTTCACTTGGAGTGCGCTGGCAGACAGTAACAGGCAGACATGACAAAACATAACAAGATCTTGAACTGCCCCACAGACAGCAGGTGCATATCACTTGACAAACTTCGCCTGGAAGACATTGCTTGGCAACCCAGTTGCAACGGTTGTAAAAGCAAACATAGCTCTGCTGCTGGCAGCAGCAGCAGTACTACAACTCAATCTTGTCATCTGCAAATCTGAAGTCATCATTTGATCTACCAGCATCAGGATCAGCAACTGGATCCCAGCCTGATTCATGATCATCATGATCTTGATCCTCCTGCTGATGCTGGTGCTGTTGGCTCTCATCTGTAGGTGCACTGCTGCTGTTGCTGCTGCCGGCATATGACCCATTGCTGCTGCTGCTGCCATTGACGTTGGTACTGTTTATGTTGATACCAGTGGTGTTTAACGAGCTTGTTATTCCTTGCTTACTGCCAGCCATGACATCCTGCAGAAACAAATGACAACGGACATATTTGCCAATAACATGTAACAGTCAACACAACAGCCATGTAACAGACATGATAACTCAATCACACACCAACACATCATCCTGTCCAGCAGCACCAAATCAGCCATGCATTGATCTAAAAACCCACACACCAGAACAAAGATTCTGATCATCGTGTATACATAGAATATGCAGGAACAAGCTAAGCCCAAGCGATATCACAAATTACCGCATGTATACAAAGTAACTTGTTCATTTCCGCAGCACTCACAAAGTAGTTGAGCACGCTATCTCTTGCGTCAGACAGGTTGTCCTTGACTGTTGCTGCATCAGGTCCCACAGAGTACAGCCCATATCCTGCTGCTGCCAGCAGCAGCGTCACGACTCCCCTCAGAGCAAGAGATGATGCTGAGTTTGAGTCATCACCAGGGGCTTTCCAGTCTATTAGGGGTGAGAACAGCTGAGTGATTGGCAACTGCAGAGAGAGAATCAGGTGGTGATTCCATACATGCATGAGAGTCAGCAGTTGTATGCGTCTATATATGTCTGTCTTCATACTAACTTTTTTGTGTAATGCTGTAATTTACATGCAACTCTTTCATCAAGAACAAACTTACATTACTGCCAGAGTTGGGCAGACTCGAGTTGTCAGTGTGTTGATGCATCACCATATGCATATACCACTTCAATTGTATTTCCCCATTTCCTTTAAACTAAACTCACGTACCTCTTCGCTGAGCATGTTTGGTAGCAGCCAGAAGTGACCCCCACTTGGCAACCAGACCAGCAGCCAAATCACGTAACGAACTGTAATGCTGCCCAGCAACACACATAAGATACCAGTTAATACGTACAGCACTGACAACCTACAGAACAGCAGCAGCAGCAGCAGCAGCAAACAGCATTTTTGAGATCATATGTCCTCACCCATTGCATGTGCTTTGCCCTCAAGTAGCAATCTTCCCCATCTGAATTCACATTTGCAAAAAACTACAATCTGTCATAGGATAGGCTGTAGCTGTGGTTCGAATCAGGCAGCATAGTGTTACAAGATGTCATGTTATGTTGTTAAGCCATACATATTTGGGTACAATTTCTCGCACCTGACAATGTAAGGTGCTAGAGGGAACAGTGTTGCTCCCAGCACTGCCAACACCACAGCAACACAGCCAACATAGAACCACAACCCATATGGCTGATCATAAGTGAATACATAGAACAGATCTTCACTCCACCCACCACCCTGAAGATTGAATGATACACGTGCGAAAATCACAGCACAGGACATAAGGTGGCGGCAGCAGCAGCAGCAATGGATATGTGTAATGTTTCCTCCTGGTGGCCTTCTGCTGATCAAGAGGATGCCATTGCTAGCAGATGCTTTGATGACTCAATTTATCATGCATTGCTGTTGATTGATGACAGAGAAAGCAGTGAGAGATGTTAGCAGAGCACCAGCTGCTGTCCTACCTGAGCAAAGTCCAGTGTTCTTGGGAACTTGACGAGTTTCTTCTTTCCGGGCTTAGGTTTCTTGAACTTTCTCTCGGCGGGCTGCAGCACTTTGGCCTCCAGCAGCTTGATAACAAAATCATGAATCTGATCCTCCTGACTGCGACCTGGCAGCAGCAGCAGCAGCAGTGGTGGTGGTGGCAGCAGTCAATTT
>LWCB01009000.1:0-16426 GCA_001630525.1 Coelastrella sp. M60
TGAAACCTTTCATGGCAGGCCTCATGCTCAAAGATGGTATGCTCAATGAGGCTCAGAATGCTGAAAGTGACGCCACTGCCGGTAGCACCATTTCCACGTGACTATGCAAGCTAGCTAGCCCAATGAATTTCCTGTTGAAAATGCTTTTCTGTGCACACTGTCCGCTGATTGATGCAGGCTCACTGCCGTCGGGTGTTGCAGCAGCACTCAATAGCTCTCACCTTGTGGCCACAGCAGCTGGTGTACAGCGGCATGCACCTGGGGCCTCTGTAGCAGGAGCATCGTCAGCACAGGGTTTGACAGACGAAGTCGACAGCATAATAGAAATTACAAGCAGGTTGTCAGCCACAGCGAAGCCTGGCCAGCCGCTGCATAAGACACCAACAGCTGCTGAAGGAACGAATGGCAGCGGTACATTGCGACCACCAATACCAGTTACCGAACTGGTACCTGGCGACGCAACCCTGGCAGTCAACTTTGGTGAGCTGGAGTTGTTGCTGAACACAGTATGCGATGGATGCAAACCTTTTGACACAGATGCTGTGCAGCAGCTAAGAATGGGCTCACTTACAACAGGCAACACATGCTATTCAGGCCAGTAATCGACAGCAGCATGCTACATAAGCTGCTCTACAGCAACAAGGCGTGTCTGCACGCGTTCTAGGAGTAGCTGTCCTACAGCAGGGCCCCCTTTGTGCCTGCACTGTTTCATCACAGGCTGAAGCTGCGACTTGAGGCTTATTCATGATTTCAAGACAACGTGAGAATTGCCACATAGTGACTCACTCTCTACAGTGTTTCTGCTGTTCTATCCTGCAGTAAGCTGGTCTGTAAAGGGTGCCGTCCACATGGTGGAACCTCATGTATTGATCACAGTGAGGGACAAAGCAGGAAAGCTTCTTGAGGCTGTGAAGGAATCGCACTGTGTCATGTGTCATCCTACTGATCATGACAGACTGGTGCTGGGGTTCAGCTGGCAAATGCAAACTGTGATTAATTGTCTGCCTGAGGATGCTGCTGTATTCTTTGAGCTTAGACACTACAAAAAGAAGAAACAGAAGGTGGGTGTCATGCTGTCTGTTGTACAGGCAATGAGGATGTGCGTGGGATGTAAATTGGCTGTTGCTTGTGCATGACAATCGCTGCAGGTGCCTTGTGCAAAGCAGGGCACAGGATAGGAAGTGTGGTGACCCTGAGTCGAGCTCTATCTGCACTTTGATACGCGGAAGCTCTCTACTTCAATCTTTTGAGAAAGTCGCACCAGAAAACCTAATTAGGACACCCGTCTCCTGAACGCTTTGCCTGGGGAGGGCGCTAGGCTTGGTGCTGCAACTCAAAAGGTCCTGAACTCCATTACCTGCACCTGCTGTCCTGTTGCTGCAGAAAAGTGTCAAATGCTACTCCTATCTAGAGGTCTCTGAGCTGAGAATGCCTGGGAAAGCAGTGCTCGAGGTTTACAAGAAACCAACCAACTACAAGCGCAAGGGGCGACCTACACTGCTCAGCAGCAAGGACTTGTTCCTGCATGTGGACAAAGTAGTAACAAAGCACTAAAAGAATGGTAACTCAGATTGAGTGTAATTGAGTGCACAGGCCAGCCAACAGTCCATAACAGGGTCAGGCAGTCACAGCTGCCGTCAAATCTGAAAGCAGCTGTCAGCCTGGCATCAACCGCAGTTGTGAGCTGTGTCTGACATGCTGCTGTGACATCAGACACCTGGATACAGATGACACGGTACTTGCAATCGCTTTGACGCCGAATACAAGGTGTCACGAGTTTACTATGGCTTCCAGGTGGCTTACACCTTGTGCACTTAAAGGATCTTCGTCCATCACCACCTGTTTTACAGGTAGCTTTGCACATGCTGAGAGTGAAATGCTGACAGTGTATTGATTGCGGTCTGATCTGGCTTTCCCTCTGCTGTTGCTATGGAGGGTGGGGCTGTGTTCAGAAATGTTGTGCAGGAAAGGTTTCCAACGACCGCGGGTGCCGAATGTCCCGGCCCGGCGGTTTGCTGGACTCCATTGGTGGCACCCACTGCAGACTGTTTGACATTGCGAACACGTGTGCATGCAAATGTTCATGTTGTAGACACATGTGGCACACTGATGGTTTGCGTGACTATGGCATAGTCACTCGCCAGCGCATGCTCCACAGCGCATGCCTCCAGGAGAACCCGCTATTCGGGTACCCGGGCTACGTAGCTGCCTCCCGGATACCGGGCACCCGCGCATTGCAAGTCTTTTGGTTGGTCCCAACATCCAGAAAAGCACGTAAAGACCTGATCAAGCACAATCCGATGAGGCAGTGTGACTGAGAAGGCCTAGGTAGACCGGCATAGTCCACGGACTCCGTGACCGAGTTGAGACAACTCGTTCCGAATGAGGCTCACAAGCTGGGCTGACAAACGAGCTAGCAGGCAGCGGGAGCTGCAAGCAGTGAGTAGTTGCAGATGTTCTTTTGGCGCAAATCATGCCCTATGAAGAGACATGCAAGTCATCTTCACCGTACAGTGCCATGGCTGTGACGACGGCACTGAACGAATCTACTCTTTGTCCTCCAATTGTTCGCATATGAGCCTAATATTGGCCCAGCGCTGAGATGGCTGAGCCTCATCGCCATGAATCACATGCTAGCATCTGCGTCCATCTGCACGTTGTGTCCAACAGTGTCACTGATCAGAAGTGGGGGTGACATCGTCACGGAATGGTCTGCTGCTGCCATTCGCCAAATGTAGAGCCTTACACTACAGCACCAGTCAAGACTCAGATCCTGTTGGACACATCTCACTCCATTCTGCGCTTTTTGAACCTATCTAGTGCTCCCAGCTGTCCTCCCTGCTCCTGAGTCTGTTGTGCCAATGACCCAAACACTGCAGCTGGCACTGCTTTCTCCTGCAACTCTGTTGCATCTGCTGCTGCTTCCTCCCCACCAGTATTATCTTCATCTTCATCGTCATCATCACCCAACTCGATTTCCTCAGGGTTAACTGCAGCAATGGGTGACTCTTGTCAGTTCAGAGCTTATAGGTGCAAAACAGAATGTGCAAATGACTACAGACCGGGCAGAATGGGACAGGTAATAGAGTTGCAAAGCCTGAACCACCTTGCAAGCAGCACACAACTATCCACATTGCACTGTGGTATCACGCACCTGCAGCTGCTTGTTGTTGCTGCCCATCAACAGCTGCTGCTTGAGCCTGCCCCTTGTCATCCTGACCCTGCTGAATGACACCGGCCGACACGAAGCCAGGCAATCGCGTGCCTTTGTCCATGACTGCTTGGGCTTCTAATGCCGCCATCGTGTCTTGAGCACCACCACTGGCAGCTGCTGGTGGTGCTGATGCTGCTGCTGTAGCCTCTACTATCTGAGCTGTTGAGTGTATATGCATCTGTGCATAGCTGGCGGTAACAGACCTGTAGACGAAGTCAAAAGACAGCAGTGTCAAATCTACCAGAGCTTCAACAGGTTGTGCGCTTTTGGTCAATCGCTTTGTTGAATCACACAATGCAGGCAGAAAACTTGACATCTCACTTGTAACGTCTACCTCACTTACACAGACCTTGTGTGCGACTTCAAGCGCAACATAGTGCTAGCAAATCAATGAAGCAAGGGCAATTGGCGGGAGCTTCACATACCTCTTGATGCGCAGCATTTCTCTGAAGGTGTCCTCATTGCCATGACGGACCTCAAAGTCATTCCAGGCATCCCAATACGGCCTGCATGTAGAAACCACAACACAGCATGATAACAACAACAACAACAACAACAACAACAATGTAACACGCCAGGCAAGCCATACAATCTGAGTAGCTGAGAGTATGTCAAGATGCATCAGGATGACAGCACCACAATACACTAATACAGCAAATCTTAAATCCAAACTCACACTGCCATTGAGCAAAAACAGCTGTGTCAGGACTGCATGCCACAGCTCAAGGTGCTGATGCCGACAACAAGCCAACTCACTTGGCAGTACGTGGATCAGCCAGGTGGCTGCCATGCACAAAGATGGCTCTGGCACGGTCAATCTCGCCTAGCTTGCGTTCCAGCTGAGCATAACGCACACATAGAGTGCGTACATCAACCTCAGGTAGGTCTGCGGGAGGCTCTGACTCAATGGCGGTCTCATAAATTTCGCGAACCTGCTTGCAACAGACAAGGCAGAACAGTTCGTAGGTCTGTCATTGATTTTATGGGAGGTTGCTCAGGACATCTGAGCAGTATGTGCTATGTACCAACCAACCCTCATAAGGTCAGCTGTTGTGCCTGGGTTCTCAGTTGACACATGTTTCACTTGCTGTGTTTTGTGTCCTGGGTGCTCCAGATTGGGGCCTTTCTCACCCTCAAGTTCACTGCACTGGGGTTCAAGATCTCAAACAAATGCTGCAAGATGGACGCCTAACACCTGATTCACGCAGATAATATGCAAGCATCTGGCATACACTGCTGTTGACTCCTGGTCAGCGACAACCCACCTTTGCAATGCCAAAGAAGTCTGTAGCTCTGCTGACGTATAGCTCAACAACAGACAAGCGCTCTGCTTTAGGCACTGCAGGTATTGCACGCTCGTACACTTGCATAGCGTGCCTGGCCAGACCATGCTGTTCCTCCAGTGCTGCATACTCCTGATACAGCGGCTTGGCTTGTTCAGGTGGGCAGTCTGGAGGCAAGCAGAGGCACGGCAGCAGGGGCATGCTGGGTCCGTGACAGCAATCAGGCCATGTATGTATGGAACTGCTTAGCGTCAGGGTAGGAGCCAATGGTGCTCAGGCTGGCGCAGCAGAAACCCTAGCTAAATAGTATGACCTACGAGGTATCCCTTTGCTGCTAAATGCCCTACATTACTCACCTTTGATTGCAGTTTCAAATAAGTCCCTGGCACGCTCAAGTTTGCTGCCTCCATACCTGCAAACATCACAGGCGACCAACATCCCACCTGTGCAAGTCAGAATCTCGGCAATTGCATAGCTGTGACATCAGGTGATTGGCTCCTGAGCAGTACATGCCAGCTCAGCAAACGTAGCTTGCGGTACTCTGTACATACACAAGATGGATATGTTCGAGGCTAGGTGCACTGATTCTACAACTTAGTCTAGAGATGTCCTAGAAAGCCATCCTGGCACTCACCGTACCACAAAGCTCTTGAGATAAGCTGTCCAGATGTCAGCAACATGCGGGTATTTGAACAACGACGTGCCGCGCTCGTATACCTGATATGAAGCCTCCCAGTGCTTCGCTTCCTGCAGGCAGTGACCCAGATGCCAGTAGACACAACTTGACGCGATAGTGCCACAATATAAAACAGACAGATGATGGTACTTGTAGAGTGTACTGTGCAAGCTGTAAGTGAACAATGACACACCCCTGATGCATCCACAAGCAAGTCAGACACACCCAGGCTGCATACAACACTTTCCAGAACGCTGCTGCCATAGCCTAGTGATAGCATGCAGTGAGTCACCGGCACAAATGAGAGACAGACAGATACAATAAGACTTGCAAGCTTCCTACCTGTAGCATGAGGGCATAGTTCAGGATAATCTGTGGTGTTGCCACCTTGAGCTCCAACATCTTGTCATACACAGCACATGAGCTCTCAAGAGTACCTAGACTCTCTTCTAGATCAGCATAGAAGGCCCACAGCTTGGAGCTCCTGCGGTGCCAACAGTTGATAACATCATCAGCATGGTCAGGACTCTGAGAGTGTTGAGTCTGCAGACTGACCGTCTGCCTGAGCTAAGAAGATAAGCTGTGGATTCCAAAACCACAACTCCTGTTGCTCAGCTGATGGGTGAATACACCTTTCTCCTCACTTGCTACAACAAGCAGTTGGAAAACAGGCCTACCTGTACAGTCTCTCCTGCACAGGCAGCTGTCTCTCTTCCTCTGGTGTCAGCTTGCGAGGTCTCTGTGGTGCTGCAGTGGCACGCCTCATGAGCTCAAGTGCAGACTTGAAGTTGTTGTGACGCAGCTCCATCTCTGCCCACTCACACCAGACAGTTGCCAGGTCATCTACATACTTGTAGGATACCTGCAGGGTCAATTAATGAAGCAATGAGACATAGGAAGCAGGCCATGAGACAGATCACCTACCTGGATTCACACTGTCTAACAAATGATGCTGTCTCACGGCGTGCCTTGAACATGCAAGCCACAGACAGATACACCACAAGAAGAGCTCCTGGCAGTATGGAGACGACGCTAAGAAATACTTCTACGCACATACTTGAAGACAGCAAACAATTCGCACCTGAACAGCCTTGTTAAAGATGACACGCGCGTTTGCGACGTCTCCGTGTTTCTCATAGAACTTTGCAAATGCTACCCACAAGCTGTTGGGCTTGCCCACTGCCTTGTCATGATCTACTGTCTTCACTGCTTCAGTGTAGGTCAAGATCTGCAGCAGGCAACACAGTCATCATGCAAGCATGCATCTAGTCACAACATGCTCAACCTTAGGCTACTTACACCTTTGACATGTGCTCTAGTTGAGAATGCAAGGTGCAAAGCGTAAACAACTGCAGGAGCACCGAAGCAACTACACCATACCTGCTTGGTGGGGTCCCCAGTGAACAGCTTGACTCGCTTATGCCACTCTGCCACGTTGTGTGGGTTCTGGCGCAGCATTACAGCACTCAGCAGGGCAGGACGACGTGTAGCAAGTGCCTCTAATCTTGCCAGCCGTAAGTCAAGGTCATCACCAGAGTCTGTCAGCAGGAAGTCTGCACCATCATCTTCAGCCTCATCAATATCCATGGTATCAGCTGCTTCATCATCACCTGCAGTGGAGAGTGTCACGTGTTATCAAGGCTCAACACCAAGCTCCATCATTCTCATGTCAGCACAACATTGGTTGTTGCTGTCGGTAGTACACTGCCTGACAGTAGTCACACACCAAGGAGCTGGTCCCAGTTATACCAGGCTAACTGGTTCGTTGGATCTGACACAAGCAGAACCCTTGCAGAACTTTTACACACCAAACGCAATGTGAGGTGAGCGATGATGTTTTCCACAGGTCATGCTTCCCATTGGGCTGGAGTTGGAACAACAGATAACATGCATGAGGGGCTATGAGCAGCACTACCCTCTCTGCTGCGGCAGCAGACATGTGCAGAATTGCCACAACTTCAGAATCACAAGTTGCCCTGGGTTCTTCATGCACCGCTTATTTGACAACTCACCAGCTGCTGCCATCTTTGCCGCCAGCAGTGACTCCTCAAAATGGCTCAGAGCATCAAAGATCAGACCAAAGTCCCTCACAGTAGCCACTGAGCACATGCCTTCTTCATACACGTCCCGAGCAACTTCAAAGGCTCCACGACGGATATGGAAGTCAGCAAGTGCTGTCCACAAGCGCCCAACCTGCAGATGAAAGAGTAGTTGCTGTTACAATTTCAAAGTCCAGTTTGCATTCCTGCAAAATGCATTGCAGCTTTTGCAACCCTGGCCATGTCTGAAGCATTGGCCTTCTTGCGTTGCTGTTTGGCCGTGGCAATGCAGCATGTCTGCAGTAATAAATCAAGACACACTCCATCTACTGCAGGAGCTTTGATGCTGCCAGTATTAGTAACCACTGCTGTGTATTGGAGATTGCAGAAACACAGAAGCACTCTGTTCAATGACATACACGACCCCAAGCTACACCTATCCACACCTCGTCCTTGTATTTCCTAATGCCTCCTCTAAGAATAGCCTCTACATCAATACCCTCTGCTAGCACCTCCTGGGGATGTTTTGTAATCAGCTCACATAGCTCCAGCCACAAGGCATGCTTGCTCTTGCCCTCGATCGACCTACATACAGAGACAAGATCATTGACAGCTGCAATGTCCATGTGTATGGAAGTTGTGAACCCAGGGGTGGTGGTTCGCCTGTCCTTGCATGGACCAAATCAGCATGGAAAGACACTGCCCTGATTACTTGCAAGAGCATGATGAGAAGCACCAACATTCCTTTCTGAGTGCAAGCACACGCTACATACTGTGAATGCACCATGCATGCATGCAGAGCATGCATGCTTGTGTTGATATAAAGAATACATGCAGTCAAAGAAGCACCCCAAGGTATGCGTGTCATCATTTACCACAAAGAACACTGTGTGTTGCTGTTGGCAATGCTGGCTGAATAGCACAAGTATCTTGATGTGTGCTAACCTGAAAGTGTCGTCATCCAGCACACGTGCCAAGCGCTTTGCTGCTTCACCCCAACGATCCTGCAGAACAAATGCAAGTGAGGCTCGTACCATCATGATACCAAGACACGAACGACAAACCAGCATGATACCAGTAGAGACTGTCCAGAACAAAAGCTGCCTCACATGGTGTGCCAAACAGTGCCGGCCGGTTGCATGACAGCTGACATCTGGTGGTGCTGCACTTTCACAGCTGTGTGCAAGCAGTCAGATACGTCAACGGAAGGTAATCATGTGCAGCTCACACGGAAGCAACCAGCGTACCTTTTGTTTGAGGTAGGCTATGAACTCTTCAGCATGAGTTGGTTCCAGCTGAAGGTATCTGCGATACACTCGTACTGCTGTCTCAACTGGAATACCAGGCTGACCCAGAAACCGCTGCAGCAGCAGACGCAACAAGAAGTGAGGCCAGAGTCACTGGTACCATGGTGGCATGCTTCTGCTCCATTGCTACTGTTTGCACCTGTAACAGATTACTGCAGGACTACATGCCAAGATCAGATCACCAACCCTGCAGTGGCAATATGCCTGTTGTATCTCTTGCCGACTGGGCGCCAAGTGTGTCAAAGGGGCTCTGCAACGGCTGCTGAATTCAACAGCAGTGCTTACACTGACCTGGCCCAGGTGGCGCTGCAGTGTGCTCACCAAGTACAAAACCCAAACCCTTTCATGCTGTGTGATGGGGAGTGCTGCTAATGCTCTATCAAACGTCCTGCGGGCCAGTGTGACGCGCTTCATGTCCATCAACAGCTGCAGATACTCCAGCCATATGCGTGGCATCTTGTGCATGGTGACCAGGGCACGCTCATAAGTGTGAGCTAGAGCTGATAGTGCAGGGTCCTTTGGGGATTTGCCTCGCACTGCCAAGCGCCTTTCATCCAAGTATGCATGCCAAAGCTGCAAGCAACAGACACAACACAACTGACACAACTGTCTTTGCGGACATCAACCTTGCTACTTCACTCTATTCACTGGGGGCTTACCCAGCTTTCTCGTTGCTGGTGTGTGTTTTCCTGCTGTTGTCCAACTGGCTGAGGTGGGCAATGTCTATAGTCAGATTTAGGACCACTTTCAGGCGTTGAATCTCAGTGTCTGCTGCAGAATGATTGCTGCTAGCGCTATGATGCTGTCATGCCTGAGCAGGCCAATCAGTTGCCTGTTGCTTGTCAGCATGCTGGGATGTGTGATTTGAAAATTTGAAATGCACTCAGCTGCCACCATGGCTGCCTTACAAGTGTACGGTGGCCACTGCGTAATATCAAAGCTGCTGAAAGCCACTTAAATCTGCTAGCCTCGAAACTAGGCTTTGCTGCTTGTTGCGCAGCACTGCCTCACCTTGTAGCTGCCAGGCAATGCACGCAAAGCCCTCTCATAGAGCAGATGTCTGCGACGCTCTGGTGCATCCGATCGCGCCTGAATATACCTCCACCACATTTTCAACGAGTAGGGGTTCCTAAGCAGCTCCTCTTCATAGAGCAAATCATCTTCACTTGGCATAAGCTCATCCAGGTGTGAGACAACTGACACAGCAGCTGTCCCTGCTCCCGCCATGCTGCACTCCACGGCTGCTGAGAGTCCTTGCGGTCAAGACGTGGGTGTTACACTAGCATTCTGTCGGCATCCTCAGACCAGCTGGCGTGACCGATCCGACTTAGCTGCTGCGCAAGCAGCAGCAGCATTGAGGGTTGAGGAAGCCTCTCAGGCGGCAAGCAATGAACTTAGATAGCCAAAACAGCACTGATTGATAGATCAAACGACTGTAGCATTAACCAGCCCAGCGCTGCAGTGACCGCTTAGAGCGGGCTGTAAGAAAAATGCCTAGCAGCTAGCTGACTGGCGTGCTGACAACGCGTCGCTGCAAGATAACGTGTGATCCGCTGCGACATTTACCCATGGTATCTCGCACAACGAGCCGTGCCAGACCTCCCTCCTGCTACCAAGCTGTTAAACTTCCTGTACCAGCTGCTGTCCCTTATGCCCTGAGATGGATGAAAGCACTAAGTCGGTTCTTGTTGCCTTGCTACTACGTTAGACTTGGTTCCGGGGTTCGTCCAAGGGCTTGCAATCCGCTGCACTCACCATCTGTGCAGGGAGTACCATTCATGCTTGCAGGCTTGCTCAATAAGTGTCTCCTCATCGTCACGTTGGCATCCTGTAGCTTTGATTCTTTGTAGTGCGACTCCGAGCCGCAAGCAGCAAATGTGGAAGCCTGCATTATCCTTGCTAGCAATCTGCTATGCATTCTGTGCAGGTGAGTACAAGCAAGCACACGGTTACAAGTTCCAACAGCAAAGGTTGAGATGATAGAACGTCACGCCTTTCTTCTCAATCATCAGGCCCGCACGGCATGAATATGGTGGACACCTGGTCCATCGCGCAGATAAACGTGACCATGCACGACGAAGGCACTTTTTGAGATCTGCATACTTGTTCAATGGTATGTCTCCATTATACTGCAGTGCGTGCAGGCAAGGTGCTCCCCGATCAGTGGGTTGAGGACGTGCCTCAGGCTACTGCTGGGAGTAGTGCACCCACAGCAGAGGATAAGTTTATAGACTTCAGGGACGGCGACGATCCCACGGTCAGAGCACATTGGGCTCTTCTGGTAGCTGGATCCGCAGGGTAATTGCAATAGTATCACTCAGGAGCTTTGTACAAGTTCATCTCATGGGTTCTGTAGATGCCAGTATCGCACCCACATCCAATCCCTGCATGCGCTGCGCTTGCCAAACAGTTTCCACAGCGCACCAAATGGACAGGCATAGCAAACCCCGCAACATAACTAGCACCGTGAGATAGTTGCACTCTGGCCATTGTGTGTTGACAACACACACTGCATGCTTCTGTCCTGCAGGTGGGGCAACTACAGGCACCAGGCAGATGTGTTTCACGCCTATCAGGTGCTTCTTGCTGGAGGTTACTCAGCAGATCACATCGTTGTGATGGCATATGACGACATTGCACACTACCCAGACAACCCCATGCCTGGAAGAGTCTTCAACAGACCAGGTACACCAGGCAAGACTGGGCAAGTATCTGCACATTGTCAGCAACTTGTATGCGCAGCACAGCATCAACAAGGGGCAACTGTGGACTCATACATACTCTCAGCACCATGTCACTCTGGTCTTGCTGGGTGTTGGTCACACAGGTGGTGTTGACGTCTATAACGGTGTCAGGATCGATTACAAAGGAGCAGATGTTACAGCAGAGACCTTTCTAGCCGTCCTTGAAGGCGATGCAAGCCAGGTTGTGAACAAGGGCTCAGGCCGTGTCATTGCCAGTGGACCAAATGATAAGGTGTTTCTGTTCTACTCTGATCATGGTGCTGCGGGTGTTGTGGGCATGCCTTCTGGACCCTTCTTGTATGCTGATCAGCTCATGAAGACGCTCAGGAAGAAGTTCCACCAGCGAGGCTTCAGGGAGATGGTCATGTAAGTCTGTGCTCAGCAGGCTGCACTGTGGCAGGATTTGGTGACTCCATGCCAATTATCAGCAAGGTCCCTTGGCTGTGTGTGGGGGGGTTTTGGCTTCTTGCTTACATGCAACAGACCTACAGCCAACTAGAGATAAACGGGGTCGTGTAGGGACTTGCTGCACATGTGACCTTGTAGGGACTTGCTGCACATGTGACGTTCAGATGCGCAGTTCAAACTGCCTATGCTTGAGGTCTGCACATTGCTTTGCTTTAGGGATTAGCTTGCTTGTAGCATGACAGTGGCCGTCGGCAGCTTTGATCAAGGCGATGCCTCTGTGTTCATGTGTGATGGCAGGTACATAGAAGCTTGTGAGAGCGGCAGCATGTTTGAAGGTCTTCTGGACGACAACATGGCAGTGTATGTCACCACAGCAGCCAACTCATTTGAGTCCTCATGGGCAACATACTGCCCAGACATCTTCTTCTCGCCAGATGCAGACAGTCTGGTGCCCAGCAACTCAATACAGCCATCTGATCTCAAGCAATCTGCCAGTAGCAGGACAGTCGAAGTACCTCACACCCTGCAGCCTAGCAGCTTCAAGGGATGGTGGAAGCTTCTGCAGGAATTCTACAACTACCTCCAGCATCTGCTGCATCGTGAGAGTGGCATTCACCAGCTCAAGCCGCGCAGTGGTCAGAGTTCAAGTGCTGTTACAGCATCAAGCCAGGGACCTTACCAACCACCACAGTTCACAACCTGTCTGGGTGATTTGTATTCTGTGGCCTGGATGGAAGATGCTGAGGTTTCAGACCTGACTAAGGAGACCCTCCTGCAGCAGTACAAGAAAATCAAGATGCGCACAAGTCAGAACTTCACATATGAACAGGGCAGGTGAGGGATCACTGCTGTGATTCAGAATGTACGTTGCTGCATGTGATGTTATGTGTTGTCTTGTTCCTGCTAAGTGGTGGGGGAGGCCACAAATGCTTGCATGTGGCAGTTATACCTGAACATGTCCGCGTGGTCCCTGTTTTGGCAGTCCTAGTCAGACTGAACATCATGTCCAAGGCCCATGTTGTGTTCAGTAGATTGACTCCAGTGTCTGCCTGCAGTCATGTGATGCAGTATGGTGCGCTGGATATTGACCACGAGCTGGCAGGGGACTATGAGGGCATGCATCACAATGGCAGCATACCCCCTAGCCCCATGCCATCAGCAGACTGGCTGGAGTTTGCTGCTAAGCAGCAACAGCTGATGAAGACACAGAAGAGCAGGAGGGTTCTTCTGGCATCTCCTGTCACAACACAAAAGCAGCACATTGAATCTCCCGACAAGGGCAGCATGCTGAGGCATAAGCAGCATAAGAAGGCTGTGATGCAGCATGACGCAGATCTGTTACCACTGCTGCATGCAGCAAAGCACAGCCATTGCCCCCGCAAGCGGGCTGCTGCAACAAAAGCCTTGAAGCAGGTTACCTCTCACCGTCAAGCAGTTGATCAGACAGCCAAGGCAGCGGTGCAGCAGCTGCTTACAAATCCTGAAGTCGGCTATGTCCTGATGGCTCAGCTCGCTGGCGATACAACTGCCAACCTGGTGAAGGCACACTCAGCTGCTGGGCTTTCACAGCACAATCATGGGGATATCAGCAAGCAACACACCTCGGCAGCTGTCACAAAGCTTGATGCCAAGATGCTGATGGACAACAACGGGGTTAACAGCAATGATGGTGTTTTCAACAGCATGGTTAGTCTGTATGCTGATGCTTTGTTGGGGTACCTACCAGGCCGGGAGGGCCAATCGCTGGTGGATGATTGGGACTGCTTGAGAAGCATGGTCAAGGTGAGAACATTGTGATGAATACAGTTCCTACATACGTCCTGTTCAGGTTTGTATGCACATTCTCAGTTTGTATGCTGCGGAGATATCTGTCTTTGTGCCTTGGCTCAGTACAGCAAGAAGGCTGAGCATGCGTTGGGCAGCTGTACTTCCTGTCTCACGCCGCATGCAATGGTTCCCTCGCATCTAGTGAAGTTGACAGAAACAGGCTGACTAGATCAACCTGCCGATGGTCCTGCTACCAAATACACTACTGCTGATGGTATGTCTTGCTGCCTTGTCTGTTTACTCTCCCGCTGCTGCTCCAGGCTTGGGAGGGCAAATGTGGCCAACTTGATCAGTACGGCATGAGGCACACCCGCACATTTGCCAACCTATGCAATGCTCAGGTGGAGCCAGAAGCACTGTCAGGAGTGCTGACCAACTTGTGTGCAGCCAAATAAACAGCCTTGATGGCCCTGATGGCATGAAGGGCAGGTTGTGCCTGTGACTTGCAGCACTGCTAGGTGCAGTTGTGCATCTGTATTCACATACCCAGGTTTGCGTCCTGCTTTGTAGAGCCATGTGGTTACCAGTTGGACCAGCTCAGGTTGTTTTTGTATATCAACAGCACCCATGGTTGGGTTGTACCTCTGAGCTGCCTGTCTTTTTGCAGTTAGCAGTCGTTGGTTGTAAGCTATATTGCTGCAGGGACATGCTGAGTGTCCTTGCACATTGGTCGCGTTTAGGGCACCTGCATACACAGGACGACATACATGTCCAGCAAGCTGGTACCTCTGCCAGTAGCACAGCTTGCTTTTGACCAGGTCGATAGCTTGTTGTTCAAAGATGCAAGCAGCATGTATCACCACCAATCTCCAGTTGTCGCCAGCGCTGTAGCAGGTGGTCAAGTATCTGTTTGCAAGCCCCTTACACCACACTAGTCTTGAGTTATGGTGTCATTGAACACCGGGCTGTTATTCAAGCCATGCAGGCACTGCTTTTGGTGCAGGACACCTTGCTCAACTGCTCTCTTGCACGATGCATTGCTGCTATGTATTTCATACTCCCTATGTGATAAACAGCCATGAATGCAGTCAGTATGATGGTGCGCTTGTGTTTGGTGGAATGCTACTTCAACGTGGGTTGTATTATGTACAGAATGTGCAACTGGCAGTGGTCGTGTCAGTTGTTGATGTCAGCTGAGTTGCCCTTGGTCGAACGGTGACATAGTTTTCGGCAGGAAGAGTCAACCAGGTTGCAACATAGACAATGTGTAGATGGCTGGTCAGTCAAGCTGTTACTTCCTGGTGGCAATGTGGTTCTACACATGAGTGCTGCATACATGCCTGCTGTTTGTCTTCAAGGCATCAGCACAATATTTCAGGTTACCTATGTTTTTGACACAATGCAGCGTATAGGTGTGTTCATTGCATTCTGGCAGTCATGCATGATATGTTTTGTTCTGACATAGCAAAGAGATGCTGCGCTGCAGGTTCCAAAGCTCACTGAGCACCAGCATGTGCTGTGGTACGTACTACGTACCATGTATGCTAGGTGGCCGCATTTGACAAATAGTGCAATACTACTTGCTGTCACAAGCACATAGAAATGTTCGGCATGCCCAAGAATGCATTCAGTGTCAACGGCAGCTGGTGCTTGTTGAACCCTTGTCCTGCTGCCATTGAGGTGTGCGTGCTGGAAGTTAAGAGTCATAGAACCTTTTGCTGGGTACGATCACGTCCTTGCTGCACTCTTGTCATTGGTGACCAGCTACATGTCGATGCGGTTGCGTTGATTGTGGCAATGAGGGCTGAGCTGGCCATGGCAAAGTAAAGGGCAAAGGTCCTCATTACAGGTGACGAGTGCTTGTCGTACCTGCCTGAACCTGGTTGGTGCATACAGTTTTGGCTTGCAAACGACAGAGGCTCCTGCAACACATGAAGTGCTACTGTTGCTGTGATATGACTGCTAGTGAGAGAAAGTTTGGCTCATGCAGCAAAGTGAAAGCAATGCTGATGTATGAAGCTAGTGTGCAGCAGATGTCTTCACTGGCCCCATACTATGGGTGGCTTATAGCAGTGGGTGGCGCTTGTGACCGATCGAACATGGGAATCATGGCGTGGTGCTGCTGTATTTTTAATAATGCGCATTTTTACTTCACAGATATCATGCCCAGATAACATTATGAGCTTGTCGGAGGGTGTACCATACGTATGGCGCACTACAGCTCCCTGCTTGTCTTCCCGCCTCAAGATCTGGGACATGGCTCTGACCTTATGCACTACACCAGGTTTCAAATAGTATTTGGTGTTTTGGTTCGAAGTCAATGTTAACACGCCCTGTCCGGGATCAACGCCTGCGATACTTGACTCATGACTGTCAAAGTGAGGGTTGCTGCTCGATCTTGCTTCGGACTAGGGTAATGATGCAGCTAATGCCCTTGAGAGTCTGTCACCAGAGACTTGCCGCAAGCATGGTGCCGCTTTGCCCACATGCTAGTACTCCTGCCTGCAGCAGCAACAGCAGCAGCATGTTGCGTGCTTATGTAATAGCTTACGCCCAGTGGCCTTGCATCATCAAGTGCTCGCTGATAGAGGCTACATGATTACAACAAGCAGCAGTTTCACTGCTGGGTCCCGAAACGGTCCTAGCAGCGCATGCAAGCAGGCAGATATGTTGCCATTCCTGGAGCTAGAAAGGCAACAACCATCAGCAATAAGATGATCCCAGCCCAGAGCCGCTAGGACCAGCGGTTGTGCTTGGAACAGCAGTTTTGAAAGTGTTGCCAGTTGCCTCCGGTGCTAGTAGCAGCAGCAAGGTTGGCAACATGTTGCAGCCAAAGGGTGATGTGCTGCCTGTGACTACTGGTGCGCTCTGTGTCTACAGAGCCTGCAGGCCGATTCGCCTCAGGGCCTGTTCCGAGGGTTTTCTCAAAACTGCAGGCTTAGAGAAACAAGCAGTGGTAGACAGCAGCGACTCTTGTGACGGCAGACT
>LWCB01009002.1:0-24572 GCA_001630525.1 Coelastrella sp. M60
GAAGGAGGGCGGGGTGCGAAGGTACGTGGAGGGGGGGGGACGGGGGGTGGTGTTGAGGATTTCCTGCAACATATAGAGCATGCAGAGCGAACAAAAAATGCCGCAGTTAGCAACCATATGGGGACCTCCAATACAGACCCACACTGTTGCTTACCTCTTCTGTTAGCGCCCTTACAGAATCAAAGTTGAACAGCGGCTCTGTAAGTAACAAGCTGTAGTGCTTGCACTCCAAAGCAGCTTTGTTCTTACTGCCACCTGCTCCATTGAGCTGACCCCCTGAAGCTGCTGCTGCCAGTGAGCTGAAGCCCTTCTGCCAGATGTCACGCTCCAGGTCAGCATTCACAAGAAAACCCTGCGGTATGGTACAGCAGCATACATGTAGTTACTGCTGCATTGATGGTGTCACTATCAGTCACGTTATGCAGCAAATGTCGGCAGAATTGTTCACACCTAGACCCACCAGTGCTGCTGGATCGCGCTTGCTGCATGTAAGGAGGTATGGTGTAGATTACACACACAGGAACATGTTACATTGTCTGCTGCTCACCCTGTCATGGGGTCTTCGAATGACCATTCCTCCCAACTCTGGTGCCTGAAGCAGTGCATCACCAACATACAGCTGACGCTCACCCTTGGCTTTGGCTGTACAGTTGGGGAATACTCTGCATCACATTGAGAAGGCGCTGGAAAGAGAGCAGGTTTGACCAAAAAGCATGCATGACATGGCAGCAGAACCCTGAAAGAGAACTCAACAAGAAGCATTCTGCAGCTCAAGAGACCCCTCGCAATGTCAGGCACGTATGCTGCATCAATGGCGATGCTTTCAAGCCTGTTCTGGAGTGTGGCTGAGTATGACTTCGTGCGCCACAGCTGCACCATGTTTGTCACTCACAGACGAGGGTCCTGTTCTCCTTCAAAGCCTAGTTTTATGCTGCCAGCGCCATTGTCCAGCACTACGACCCTCTGCTGGCTTATCTGCATGCTGGTACCTAGAGTCACCACAGCACTAGAGGGCTAGTGTGGCAGCTGATCCTAGGCGCTGGTTGCTGCAGCCCCTGCCCTACACCTGCTGCGTCAGCGAAGCAGGCACCCACAAGCAGGGGCAGTATCTAAATTTTAAACCACTCCAGTTCTGTTCCCGCTTTGCTTTTGCAGTTCTGCGGATTGACAGGGACCACCTGCAGCTGTCTAATCCACCTGACTCCTGTTGAACGGCACTGGGATTGATGAGGACTGTTTTGTTTACCAAGAGGTGCTTCGTAACTTGTAGTACAGCATAGGCCTGTGAAGCTCGAATGGCAGAAACAACGATGCGTGATAAACACAAGCAAGCTTCGCAGGCCGAAGCTGTCCGCAGCAGCTCAGGTCAGTACTGCTCCCACAGCTTCACCGGCTTTACCCAAGCAACCAGATTAACATGCAACAATCATCTCAATGCGTATAAGTGTGCTTCCTATGCCTTGACAAGCAAGTACGTCCCAAGTGATGGTACGATGGTGTGAACTCGAGTCGAGAGCTCTTGTTGTCACAGTGTCATTACCGCTTCGCATGCCCCGTGAAACGTATTTGCTTACTTTCTGTGCCTGACGGCGTTCTAGCGCTGTCCTCCCTGCCACAAATCATTCTCCATCTTTTACCCGCACTTGAAGTTGAACATCTGGTACCGCTAGTGTCCGACAACGCAACTACTTGCCTCTGTTTGTTCAGCTAAGTCTTGTCAAGATTGCGATTGCTTTTTTATATGGCAGCCATGTGACACAGCAGCGCAACGACTCACACACGTCGTGCTGTGGCTCATGCTGCAGCACCTGGCCAGTCACCACAGCCTGCAGGCGAAACTGCAGTGCAACATCCCATGATGATCAATTTGCATGATGTAGAGAAAGCGAAGAATACATGCTATCATGGATGACAAGAAGGCTTACGAGGCTTACCGTGTGCAGCAGTTCTCTGGATTACACCCAGCCCTGCTCTCAGCAACAGCGCCAGCCAGCCAACCTGGTACAGTACAAGCAGCAGCAGCAACTACACCCCATTTGGCTGCACTTCTGGTTCAAACAGCCCCTGATCAGCCCCCAGCAGACCACAAAGTCGGCAGGTTGTCAGCTGACCCCCTGGGTGTTGAACTGGTCCCTGATCAACATCGTGTCATTGTGCACTTTGATGTGGATGCCTTCTACTCCCAGGTATGGATTGGAAGTGCTGCTGTACGGAAAAGTGTGCCTTTGCCCTCAAATAACCCACCAGCAGGGCAGCTGCTGCTACCAGCCTACCATGGAGTACAGCATCGTCTGCATGCCAGTCTTACCACACTGTTGTTGAGCAGAAACACATCTGCTGCAACTGCCAGCCTGGATACAGGGAGCTCAGGCAGCCGAATGGACATGAAACAGCTTGGGAGCAGTTGTATTATCATGCTTGCATCAATCGCATGTGTAGTTCTGCTTGTTTGATTGACAGCTTGTAGCAGCAGCTGCTGCTTCAGTGTCTGAGGAATTCAGAAATCAAATGATCTTGGAGCAGCTTACATCTATCACACAGAAAGGTTAGGCTGTCATGGCCTGCCTGTCATCATCTTCTCTGATTCCTTCTCTGCCTTTCAGGTTGAGGAAGTACGTAATCCCAGTCTCCGAGGCCGTCCTCTAGCTGTCACCCAGAAGTATCTTGTTGTGACATGCAACTATCCTGCAAGACAGGCAGGAGTCACAAAGCTCATGAACATCAGTGAGGCAAGAAAGAAGTGCCCGGGACTGGTGATGGTAAGAGATGATATTGACGAAGTGCTAGAGATGCTGCACTGCAGGTCATTGCTACCCCATAACAGCAGCAAGGGCAGGAGCAGCAGTGCAAGCAACAGTGTGTCTGCTTTGATAGACTGCTAGCACCGGACAGCCTAGCTTTGTAACATGTGTAGCTATTGTGCAGGGCTTGTGTTTTCAAGTGCGCAACAGCATCATGCATCAAATTCCACCTTCTTATGTTGACTTCTTTAATATTGGTTTTACATTTGTAGGTACCTGGTGAGGATCTTACACCATACAGGGCTGCCAGTAGAGATATCAGAGCAGTACTCAGCAGGTGAGAGGGAACCGCAGTGCAGGTGAAGGAGCTTGAAGGGAAGGAATTACAATAGTAAGGTGGTTGGAGTCAACAGCAGCAACAGGGATGTGGAGGCGCAGACCTGCGTGTGTGGCCATCCCTGGTATGAGCATCTCTGTGCTCCTCTGCAAGGGTTTACACTCACCGCAGCATCATGACGTGTCCAGGTTGTTGCGGCCTACGTTTGTTATCTCCATGTTTGTTCTGAGCTGTAGATTACATATAAGGTGCTGTCACCAGACCAGCTGCTGTTTCCGCTGCTGCTGCTGCTGCTATTGCTTTTGCTATATTGCTTGTTGTTTGGTTGTCAGGTGGGGTCCCACTGAGAAGCTTGGTCTTGATGAGAGCTGGGTGGATATCACTCAGGTGTGTGTGTGGGGGAATGTGGTGCTATGGTGTGATGTCAGTGTATGTGCGAGAGATAGAGGGCGCGTAAGCGAGTGTGTGTGAGATTGCTACATTGGTGACTGGGCTATGTGGACGTATATGTCAGTGATGCAGGCAGAATACAACAGCAACAGGGGCAGCTGGGTGTTGTTGTGCATCAGCATTACTTCATCATTCATAAGCTGGAGCGTGTTGGGACTGACACATGCTCTTGGCAAGACTCCCAATGTTGATGGTGGTATTACACTGTGTGAGGAGCAAAGACTTGTTCTGTAGGACCGCATCTGCTTTTAGTACAAGTGTTGTGTCTTGTCCTGATATGTGTTTGTGTGATATACATGTACTGCAGGAGGTCGACATCCGTGTTGCCAACAGCAGTGTCAGCAGTGTCCCTCCTCTCAGCAGCTGGCCTTGCCCCTTGGCCACTGCTGATGTTCAGATCACTGCAGACAGCAGACACAGACCTCAGGACCTCAGAGCAGCAGCAGCAGCAGCAGAGAATGAACATAGTGATGGCGGTGGGCTAGCAGCAGCAGCAGCAGCTGAGGCGTCCTTGGCATCAGCTACAGCAACGCAGCTAGAAGCTCAATTGGGAACCTCAGATGCTACCGCTGCTGCTGCTGCTGGTGGTGGTGTCGGGGGATCATCTTCCTCTGATGATGCCTGGCGCATGCGTTTGTATCATGGTTGTGTTATTGCTGCTGAGATGAAGGCGGCGGCGTTGAGGGAAACACACTACAGGTGATGCTGGGATCATGGTACCATTGACGCAGTGTGTTTGTGAGCAACAAGCAATGTCAACAGTTGATATCCAGACACCATTGTCATACGATGCAGTGTTCAACTCGCATGCCTCAATCCTGCTGCAGCAGGGTTGCAGCGAGTTTTGTTGTTTCGATAATTGGTGTAGAATGGGCAACTCATGAATACCACCAGCAGCACAGTCAGGCGGCATTCACAGTAAATGAAACGTGAAGGGACACGGCTTGTCAGTATGCACGCCCTTTGCTTATAGCTCAATAAGAGTTGATGTTCCAGCTGATTCTGTGGTCACCCTGCTGTTGCTGCTGCTGCTGTATTGTACTGTATCATTGTTCCCCACCCCCAGGTGTTCAGCAGGTGTCGCCTTCAACAAGCTGTTATCCAAACTTGTCAGTGGTCTCCACAAGCCTGATGGCCAGACTGCCATCACGCCTCATGCTGCTGCTGACTTCATTGCCCCGCTGCCAGCTAGAGCCCTGCCTGGTGTGGGGTATAGGACTGATGCTGTGCTTAAGACCTGGGGGGTGGTGACTGCTGGTGATATCAGAGCTATCAGCAGACAGCAGCTGGTGGAAACACTGGGGATGAAGACAGGTGGGGTGTCAGTGGGTAGAGGTTTGTAACCTGTAGATGAGTGATATATTGATAGTTGTACTGCAGTGTGGTGGTGACTCACCCATGAGATCATGTCATCAGGTGTCACTTGCTGCTTTCAATCCGCATTCAATTGTATACGGTTGTATTGATGTATCAAGCACCTTGAAGCCTCCTGGTTGCGAAAGGACAGAGAGATGCATAATATTAGTCATTGTTTTCTCACCAGACTGCTGCTTCTGCCGCTAAGCTGCTGCAAATGCCGCTGCTGCTTGCCCTCACTTATGCAGGCAACTGGTTATTTTGTGCGTGTCGTGGTGTTGACAGCACTGCTGTTGTTGCCAGTGGCCCTCCTAAGACGATCAGTGTGGAGGACAGCTTCAAGAGTTGTAGTACCTGGGATGGGGTGAAGAAGGTGTTGCAGGTAATTGCGCCGACAAGGAAGATTTCTGGGGGTGGGAGTGATGCTGGCAATATGACTCATTTGTAGGAAGGACCAGCAACAGCAGCAACAGCAGCAGCAGCAGCAGCAGCGGTGCACAATGGCAGCTGTTCTGACACATGTCAATGACTGCTGTCGTAATATCATGTTGTTGGGTTTGAATTCATGCACCTGTAGAGCAAGATTGAGTCCAGCCAACATAACCAGATTGGTCCTTAGCTTAGTAGATAAGCAAATTGTATGCTGTGGTTGCTTTGAGCATTCTGTGAACACTGTTTTCTCTGCCCTGTGCTACTCAGGTTCTTGTTCCTGATCTTCTAGATCGTGTTCATGAAGATGTGTGTGAGTTTGGGTTTCACAGGAAACCATCAACACTCACAGTCAAGTGGAGAAAGGCGGGAACTGGGTGGCACAGGAGCAGTGCATCAACACCTTGGCCTGTCAACAACAACAATAACATGCAAGATAACAGTAATAACAACACAGCACACACAGCAGCTGCAGGCAACGCCAACCTCTTGCTGTCAGCACGATCAGGGAGTCCCTTAGCAGTTGGAAGACTACAAAGCAGTAGCAGCGGTAGCCAGTCAGCTGGTGTTGTGTCTTGTGGCTCACTTAACCAAAGTCATGTTGAGTTGGTGGCAGCAGCAGCATTGCGGGTTTTGAAGCAGCAACTTCCCGGCAGCTTCTGTTTGACCCTGTTAAACATTGGAGTGACAGGGTTCAAGGACAATACAGCAGCAACAGGTGCTGGTATACATCAGTACTTCAGAACAGCAGCAGCAGGCAGCAGCAGCAGCAGCAGTGGTACGCCATGCGTAGCCAATCCTGCTGCTGCTGCTGCTGGTGGTGGTGGTTGTGTCAGCAATGGTGTGGCTCTGTCCCGCACAGCTACTGCTGCTCGTCGTGATTATGACAGCTACAATCATCATCAACAGCAGCAGCAGCAGGCTGTCAGCCCAGCCGGCCAGGCAGCAGCGGCAGCAGCGTCAAGAACGTCGTTGATTCTGACCAAGAGGCAGGAGCGCATGATGCTGGAGCAAGGGCAGCAGCAGCAGCACTGGGTTCCAGCACCTCAGCAAGGGAGCTGGCAGCAGCAGCAGCAGCAGCAGGCACCTTGCCATCAACATACCGCTGCTGCTGCTGCTGATGATGCTGATGCTGGAGATGCAGTTCCAGGTGACGCCCCAGCTAGCAAGCGAGCCCGAGTACAACCAGCGCCACAACAGCAGCACCAACAGCAACAGCAGCAGTCATCAATATCTCAAGAAGTCCTACAGCATCCGATCCACTCATCAACAGATCAGCATCCCACCACACTACAGCAGCAGCAGCAGCAGCAGCAGCAGTGCATGGTAAGCATAGATGCTGCTGTTGCGCTCGAGCACAGTCACACACCACCAGTCAGCAACCTCCCTGATCTGGCTGCTGCTGGCAGCAGTGGACAGATCAACATTCACCAGTTGGGGGATTGGGGACTTGTCAGCTGTGAACTTGTTGAGGAATATGATAATCATGATGAAAATGACGAAGTTCAGGATACTGAACGGCAGCAGCAGCACCAGCAGTGTGATGATGAGCAGCAGCAGCAGCAGCAGTGTAGATCGTGGCCAGTTAGTGTGTTTCCTGGTGACCATCCAGCGTTGCTTGATGATGACAGCAAGAGTGATGATGATGTTACTCCTGTAGATCAGTGTGATCAGATCGATCAACAGCATCTCAGGGACCATCATGATGATCATGATGATGGTGCTGATCAGGGTAGCGTGCCTTATGTTGCAGGGCAGCAGCAGCAGCAGTGCCAAACCCAAGGTCAACACAGGCAGCAGCAGCAAACACAGACCAGACAGCGCCAGCAGCAGCGCCAGCAGCAAGGCAAGGGTCCAGGGGTTGACGTTGCTACATTTACCACCCCCAGCAGCAGCAGCAGCAGCAACAGCAGTCTTGGTCCTGATCCTCGTCGTGTTGTCATTCATGTTGACTGTGACTGCTATTACTGTGTAAGTGCAAGCAGCTTAAGCATCAGCCATAAGAGCGCCAGCAGCAGCAGCAGCTGACACCATGCCCAAATCTCATTTTCATCATCAAGCCTCCCCAACCCAGACAACATCACCTGCACCGATGATGCTGCGGTCAGTCGTTACATTGAATTAACTACTTTGCAGATCGATCATGATTTATGTCCTCAGCTGATCTCCTTGTTCTCCTTGCACCCTCTGCAGCAGGTTGAGGTTCTTGATAATCCTAATCTGCGAGGTCATCCCCTGGCTGTGAGTCAGTTCAATGCTGGTGGTTTTGTTGCCGTGTCTTATGAGGCCAGGGCTGCTGGTGTGAGGTGTGGTGATGGGGTGGGGGCGGGGGGAAGGGCTGCAATACAGCACCTTAAGGATATTGGGGCGGTCAGCATCACTGAGGCAAAGAGAAGGTGAGGGAGGAGTAAGCAAGAGTACATATTGCATGAGTAGAAGATGATGGGGAGTGCGGTTGTGCCAGTGCAGAAGTGTTGCTATGGAGCTGGTCTGCATTACTATGTGGCAATGTCCTCAGTTAGAGTTTGAAGGCATTGCTGTTCGTATCGACCATATGTGCTTGAGATGAGAGACATGAGTATGTTACACAGATGAGCTGTGTTTGTAGGTACTGCTGTTTGTTGTATGCATGCATGTACAAACAAGTGTTGATCAATCATCAGGCTTGATGTTGATCTGTAAACCATGGGGATAGGTCCAGCACTGTGCATGAATGTGTACCTGCTTGCATGTTGTTGGTGTTGCACCCTTATGTATCTTCTTACACAGCGATTGTTTTCATGCAATTTTCCATAGCATTAGTGTGAGCTGCTGTCATGTCATGATCTTCAGGTGTCCTGGTCTTGTTGTTGTCCCAATGCGTCCTGCTCGGTATCGTGAGGTGGCAGAACAGCTACATCAGCTGCTCAGGGCATTTGCTCCTGACGGACAGGTGAGGGTGCTGCTGCTGCTGCTGTCGCGAAGTCGATCAGACAACAGTGACGCTGTGCCACTCAGCTTGTGTACAAACAATGACACATCTTTGCATGATCTCAGGTCCTTGATGTTTGTCCACCTGCAGCTGCCTTGTTTTGTGCACAACATGGCCAGTCATGCTGCAGCATGTGTTTTTATGCCTTGCTGCTGTGTACTTTGTTGCAGGTTGAGAAGGCAAGCTATGATGATTACTACATGGATGTCACGGCGGCTTGTCATGAACAACAGCGGCAGCAGCAGGTTGTAATGACTGCAGGATTATTGTCTGCTGCCAACATCAGTCTGGACCGCGTTCACATTGTCACGATGGAGCAACAGCAGCAGCAGCAGGAGCTTCCTGATTCGCTCAACCAGCAGCAGCAACTGGAGCCTCTCGGGTTGCTCACACAGCAGCAGCAGCAGCAGCAGCAGCAGCAGCAGCTTGTCCATGCTGACTGGCATCACCTTGAACCACATCTACAGCAAGGACTGCTCATCGCACTGAAGCTCAAGGCAGCTGTTCATCAGACCCTGGGTCTTACTGTCAGCTGTGGCGTGGCTTCAGGAAAACTCCTCGCTCGTCTAGTAGGCCCCCTGCACAAACCAAACAGCATCACAGCCCTGCCGGCAAAAAGCGCTCTCGCCTGGGTTCGAACCCGCAACCTTCGGACTATACCTCAGTTGCAGCAGCAGACGGGAGCAGCAGTAGTAAGGGAACTGGGGTCTAGCAGTGTCAGAGCCCTCCAGGGTTTTGGTCTGCGAGATTTGCAGCAGCGGTTTGGAGCTGTGACTGGCAGTCTGTTGTATCATGTGTATGCTGCTGGGAGTGGTGGTGGTGGTGGTGGCAGTCCAGTGAGAGAGAGGGGACCAGTGAAACAGCTGCTGGTAGGCAGAAGCTGTCAGCCGTTGAACAGGTTGGTGTCTGACTGTGTGAACTTGGGCCAATTTGAGGGAATGTCTTGTTCTTATCTGCAGTCAAAGGCCCTTGCTAAGGCACGTTTACTTGCGACAAGATTGGCATAACACAGGATGTGAAGCATACATTCCTGAACCTACTTGCAACATGTTCCGAGGGTGCCGTTATGACTGCGACCGCTGCTGCTGTTGCCACACATGTCGAGCCAAACTGTCACAGTTGCCGTCTGCTGACTTGTTCTGTTGTTGTCTCATGTTGCTGCAGTATGAGCTCTGTCCGTGTCGCCCTTGCTCCTCTTGTTGCTGATCTCTGGCAGCGTGTTGAGCGTGATGCTGCTGATCACCACCGCTTACCTGTGAGACTTGGTTTGACCTGGAGGCAAGGATACAGCAAACAACAAACAAGAACAGCACACATGTCACAACAACTCAGGAAGCACATGCAGCAGGTGCTGGCGCTTCCAGGTAATTCAGATACAGCAGCAGCAGTAGCAGCAGGGTCAAGTGTGCAGGGCCTTCCTAGCGAGAGTGAGTGTGGAGGTGTCAACGTTGAGGGTTTGCACTCGGTTCAACAGCTGATGAGTGCTGAGCAGCATAGATCTACAGGCAGCAGTAAGACAGGGTCAGGGGCTGCAGTATGTAGAATGCTGGAGGATGCATATGTAGACATACTGATAGCAGCATTAGGGGGTGCAGGCAACTTGGCGGGCAGTAGCAGTAGTGCTGGCAAGGCAATCAAGGGGCAGACACGTCTAGTTGTGGGCCAATCGAGTGGTGGCAGCAGATTGCACAAATGCAGCGCTACTGCTGGTAGTGGTGGTGCCGCTGGGTCAGGTGCTCATCTTGATATTACGCGGCTTAGTGTGGCTGTTGCTTATGATGAGAAGTGCTGAAATTGAGTTGAAGCAAGGTTCCGTGCTTCACGTTGTAATATTTGTGCCAGGATGTACATTATCAAATGCGGCAATTTGGGTGATGAATCCGTTAGGGGCTGACTCAGGGCTTGACGATGTCGCGTGCAAATTGTGGCGCGATTGCCATTCTAGAAGAGAGACCGACGATTGCATTCCAACCGCCATCTCGATTGCATCAAGAGAGTAAGCAGCCCGTGAGTTCTGTAACTGCTCTGATACATACCTGTTATTGTATAACCTGTACCGAAAGCAGCTGTTGTATCAGTAGTGGGCCTCAGAGGGTCTGGGATGGCCGTGATTCGCAGCAGGCCTCGACACCTGTATTTTTTGAGATAAATGCTGACTTCTTTGAAACGTGCTAAACCTGTGCAGCCAGCTGGCCCCGCACTGTATGTCGCCGGGTTGCGAGACAATCTCCGGAAACGTTCGGAGATTTGCCTGGCGGGGGCTGCTATGTACAAGTTGGCAGGTAACAGTATGTCCTGACGAAAGCGTGTGACATGCTTCCTTTGGATTCGAATTTCTGGTTGCAGTGCTGCCCAGACACAGTATCGCTTCTTTGTTGCATTCCTCAACATGCAACACGTGTCTGTACGTTGCTGGTACACTTGCAGGATTTTGATATGTCCTCCTCTGTAGTGTAGCACCTAGATCTAACCAGATCACGAAGTAGCAACATGCTCAGCAACACCAGCAGTTGGTCACCCCTGCCATCAGCAGTAACACCATCAACAGCTGCCAAATCTACCACACAGCCCCACGTGCACAAGTTGAACAGGCGCCAGCAATTGCGGACCCTGCCTATACACCAAGCAGCAGGACAATCACTTGCAGCAGGCATACAGCAGCACTCTGCTGTTGCGCACGTCCCTGACTCACAACTGCTGCCATGGCAAGAGCAACAGCAGCAGCGGCTTCACGCTGCCCTGCCACCAGCATCATACCTCCGTCACTCATCAGCCAACAGAGTCCAAGCAGCACACAAGAGCAGCAGCAGCAGCGGCAGCAGTAACAAGCTTGATGAACTTTTACAGCTTCTGAAGTCCCGGCCCCCCTCCAGCCACCCTGCCCTTCTGACTGCTGCCATCAGATCCACCACCACCTGGCAGCAGGCAGCAGCAGTGTTTGCCACTTACTCGCATGACTTCAACAACATACACACAGCAGCATTCATCAGCCACTTGCCAAAGGTAAAGCTACAGCAAAGGCAAGCAACACAGTACACAATAGTTGATTGTCTGCTGCATCATAGAGGGTCAACGATCACCACCACACAGCCGTGCTTAACATCTGACAAGCCATGATCACTTGCAGTACATCAACATTGCTGCTGCTGCTGCTGCTGCTGCTGTTGCTATGCAGGTGCTTCGCTCATGTGATACCCAAATGCATCCTCCCTCATCCGACCTAGTATCTCTCCTTGAAGATGTGTCAGTACTAGCAGAAGATGTTTTACCTCACTGCTCTGACAGGGAGATGGTCAACATCGCTCAGGGTTTAGCAAGCATTAGGTTTTACAACCGCAGACTGTTGCAGCTGCTGCTGTGCCGCTGTGATCTTTCCGCTTTGAACCCTCAGGAGTTGGCTGGAATAACTTGGGCAGTGGCGAAGATGGGTCATGAGGTTCATGAAGGATGGGTGCAACAGGTGATAGATATCAGCAGGGGATTTCTCAAAGACACAGCAGCAGCAGCAGCAGCAGCAGCGGTGCCGTCAGCTGCAGCATCAAGAGGCGCAGGGGCAGCTGTTGACAGAGCTGCTGCTGCTGCTGAGAGCGCAAGTGGCATCTCCACAGGTCTGCAGGAAGGAATAACATTGCCCCAGCAGCAGCAGCAGCAGCAGCAGCAGCGAGCCCTGCATGGTCCAGGGTTCAAGCCTCAAGAGCTCTGTAATCTTGTCTGGGGTTTAGCAGTCATGCAGCGGCGCTGTCTGCTGTTTTCCTCTCCTCCGCTGCGTTACCGCTGTACAGTTGTAGATGTGGACTGGAAGATGCAGCTCTGTGCGGCAGCAGCAGCAGCAGTACAGCAGTACAATGCCGCTGATGTGGCAATGTGTCTGTGGGGTGTGGCAGTGTTAGGGTTTAGCAGAGTGCAGAACTCATGGCTGCAAGTGCTGCTGGGCCGAGCTTGTGATCAGGTTCACAACATGGAGGGGAGACATATTGCTGTGGTGCTGTGGGCCACTAGCAGGCTACTGCGTGGACAGCAGCAGCAGCAGCAGCAGCTGTGCAGCAGTACAGCTGCTGGATGTGATGTCAGCAACTTAGAAAAGTTCACTGGGTTGTGCTACCCAGCATTACAGAAGCTGATAAGCTCTCCAGGCAGGGAACGTCAGCAGCAGCAGCAGCAGCGAAGTCAGCTGAGGCTCTCTTGCGTTGTGTTGCTGTCTACTGCACACTTGGGTGTCAAGCCACCTGCTGCTGTCATGGCAGCATTACTGGCAGCAGCAGCAGCACAGCTGAACCTGTGGAGGTCCAGGCAGCGGCAGCAGCAGCAGTGGGATGCAACTAGCAGCAGCAGCAGTGGTGGTGGTGGTGATGTGTGGCATCAGTGGTCCAATGTTCCACAGCATAAGCAGCAGCAGCGGCAGCAGCATCAGGTAACTGTTCATGACGTTACAATGTTGTTATTTGGTGCCGCCAGGTTGTCCTACAGGCCCAGCCGGTCTTTCATGGCAGCAGCGCTGGCAGCAGCAGCAGCAGCGACCTGGCAGCAGGGTGTAGCTCCTGGTATTGCCAGGCGGGCGGGACAGCAAGGCCTGGCAGCAACAGCAGCAGCGCCCTTACAAGGCAAAGAGTTGTCCATGCTGCTGTGGTCTCTGGCCAAGCTGCATTACAAGCCATCGTCTGCATTCCTTCAACTTTGTTCACGAGCAGCAGTAGAGCAGTTGAACAGGTTCAGCACTCGGGACATTGCTCTCATGTTGTGGGCTCTCAGTAGGATGCATCATGCACCAAAGTTCAAGTGGGTGCGTCGCATGTTGAGACACTTCCTATCACGGCTAGATGACAGTATAAACACAGCTCCGGATATTTGTCAAATGATCAATGCATTGCCTCAGCTACCAAGTGCTGAGGCCAAGAACTTGCACAGAATCCTGCTGTCTGAGATCAGTGATCTGCTGCCTGAGTTGGCAGCAGCAGCAGCAGTGCGGTTCAGTGAGTGTAGACCTCGGGAGCTGGTTGGTATGGTTCAAGGTTTTGCCAGGTTAGGGTTTTATCCTGGTGTATTCTGGCAGCAGCAGCATTCTCAGCGCTCTCAGCAGTTGCTGAATGAGGGTGTGCGATTTAGTGAAGCAGAGCAGCAGGTGCTGGAGCATTCCAGAACCATTCTTGATACACTGGCTCAGCAGCAGCAGCAGCACAGGCGGCAGCTGCTTGGTGATAGACAAACAGCACTTGAAGTTCCTTTGCAGACGCCGCAGCTGGCTGGGGTATAGCAGAGTCTCACATTTCAAGTTGCGAATATGACGCAATTTATCTTGGTTCCATTTTTCGTGTGGTGCTATGCGACTTGGCTTGACTGCATTCTTACATCGCCTGGAATGTGTTCTATTCGTGGAGATTGCCCAGTGCTTGCTGCGAGCCAGCGCAGGCAACAATTGTTTACCGCAGGCTGGGCCCTGGGACTAACAACTGTTTTGTAAAATTATGTGGCTCAGATGATAATGCATTCAGCACTTCGGCCATGAGAAATACCCAAGGGCCGTATGGCAGGAGCGGGTTTGCTTGTTTGTTTGTTCAGCCATGAGGCCGGAGCGGGTGTGTATAAGAAACATAGAAGCACATAGAAAGCATTCCTTATCATGAAGACCATATCAAGAAGGTGTGTGCACTACAACAGCATTTGCAATGATCACTGCTTGAGCCTCCCAGGCAGAGTGATTCTGTTTGTCCCTTCTCCATCTCCATACCTCTACTAGTAGCCTTTGCCTAGAAGGCTACCCCAGAGGGGTTTGTGTATCTTGTGGTATGGCTGGCTCAGCCAGCCGATTGTTTATTTCCCAAGGGCCTCGTGGCCGGAATGGGTGTGTCTACTACTACTGCAAATTGCATTGTTAATTGCACACTTTCACTCTGGAGTCTAAGAGATCTGCACGCAAGCATTTCAATGGGCATTGCCAGTGGGTAATATGTATTGGAAATACAACAAAATACTGAAGTCATGAGCATGCAGGCGTGATCACAGGTGACTGTTGTAAGCTAGCCACATCTGCAAGTTGCGTGAATATGAACATTGCCCTTCGCTGTACCACGTGACAGTAGCCTGAGAGTCCGAGTCGTCTCATCAACCCATTTGTTTGGTCTCACATGTGCACAAGAACTTCCTCAACGGCTGGCTTGCAGCAATGTTTTCCATGGTGGACACTTTATAGCCTATATGCACGGTGCCAGTGGTTAAGTATGATACTTCACCATTTTCGGTAACTGGTTTGAGCCTCTAATAGACAGTCATCCAAAATTCTCCAAAGTACAGCGAGACCCTTATCATTATGCTATAAACACTGACATGGGTGATGTAAGCAGCACCACGCCTCCAAGGCACCAAGAATAAATAAACAAACAAACAAGCAAGCAAGCAAGCAAGCAAGCCCGCTCTGGCCATACGGCCCTGGGGCATTCGCCTCCCTGAGGGATATGCAATGGAATGTCAACAGCCTCGTTGAGAGAGCCGAGGTGATGGTCAAGCTGAACACAAATGCTGCATGAGTTACTAGCAAGTAGCATTGCACCCGCAATATGGAGCCCCATTGGCCTACCTGCGCTTACTACTACTACTACCACTACTATTACAAATTATCCTGTAAGGGTTCACACCCGTGAGGAGCCAACCAGTGGCTCATGGGGGAAAGGACAACAACACAATCATACTAGATTCATACTAGATTCAATCTGATAAATCTGTAACTTCACCATCTAAAACACCGTCAGAGATACTGTCAAGCTCAGACATAGAACCAGACTCAGATTCTACCACAAACTGCATATCTTGATTGCAACGACGCTGCCAATAAGCATGTATGAAAGCTGCAACAAGACGCAGATTCTGGGACATAAACGAGAGCATGTAGGCGCCGGCTGATGTGATGTGTGAGTGTAGAGCATCATAGTCACCAGACTGAACAAACAACCTAGGATAGCGAGCACGCACAGAATGATCAAAAGCGCATTCAAACACTACATGAAACTTATCTCCAAGCAAACCTGACTCGGGTTCGGAACACAATTGACATAGTATATTTTGTCGCCGGAACATGCTGTCTAGTAGCAGGGTCCCTGTGCCACCTGCCAACAGCCACAGGCAAATCATGGGCCCCTGATCTGAACCGTAATAGGAGGAGGGAAGGAGAAGACATGCGCTGCATTCAAACCAGCAGTATGCTGCACATGCACTGGACGAGATGAATACTTATATATAGACACAAGATCAGACATACGATGAGGAGCAAAACATTGATCATATACACTATACAGCACTTGGTGGAAAGGAGCAGAGCGAGGATCTACAGGCAAGTCGGCCCATCTAGCCAGAAACCAGTCAACAAAAGCACACAATATATCGTCTACACCAATGGGCAACAAAATGACAGTACCATCTTCAGCAGTCGAGGTACTTGGGGCAGAGCAACCTATGCACTGTAAAAACTTGGAGAACTGTTTCACCCATAGCTTCCCTGTATGTGATGCATTTGAGCTCATACTAAGATTTTCAACATGCACTGGTACATCAGTCTCAAGTGAGCAAAACAACACAGCACGAGAACAATATATGTGACTGCACCTGATGCACATGACACTCCTAAGCAACACATATCCAGGCTATAAGATGGCTCTGCTGTAATAGTGCCTCGCACATGCTCAAAAATTAGTAGTGCTGGCATGCAACCTGTGCACAGTTATGCACATCGATAGGCTATGCAGACTAACTGAACAAACACCTCCCACCACCTGGCAACTACTTACAAGTTGTACTGAATATTGACCTGGTGATGCTTACCAGTGTGCTCGAATGTCCGAAAGAGACGGCACCTGCTCTTTGAGATGTAGGCTCTGCAGGCTCTGTCTCACATCCCGAACAGAGATGCAGCGCACCGACAGACACAGAAATTAGAATGCAAGTGTTTTGTGCAAGTGACAAGTGCGTGCATTGTAAGCAAGAGAAAGGCCAAATGAAACATGCTTCCAAATGCACATGGAGGACATTGCCCTATACTAAGAGACCACAAGAGCTCAGAACTTTGCTCTGGTGAACTGCTGCTGCTGATTTAGGTGGCTTACAAGCCAGTTGCTCAAAGCAACAACCTCCTGAAGCAGTTCATGATCACAACAATTGTTACTGGTTATATGATATCAAATGGATCAGTCAATAGCCATATATCAAATAAAGCACATAATGTTTTGCTGCTTGTTTGTTTGTGAAAATTCTGTTTGTGAACCCACCCTGAGAATATTTGAGTTTGTGCCTTTTCAAACAGTGCTCAACACATGCACAATTACACCAGAAATGATGTTGAAGGGGCTAAAACAAAACCTGCAGCAGCTGCGGTCACCTGGTGCAGATCAGTTCACACCAGTCAGTTTATACACTGGACCTGTTATTAGCCAATATTTGCTTCTGCTGCTGAATGTCAACCTGAAAAACAATGACATGGACCAACTGTACACCGTCGGGGCTTTGTCAGACAGTAAACATGTTCAGCATCCCTGCACCATTGCATTTGGTAGCATGTCTTTGGTGGGTGGGTTGCTGGCAGTACAGGCACTCCTCCAGTGCACCGTGCATGACTGCAACACACAGCTTGATGCTCGTCATTTTTTTGTTCCACTGTCTTGGCCATTGTTCGTTTGTTGCACCTATTCCTCATTTGTGATTGACCATCAACAATGATCAGCCAGACTCTCCCTGCACCCACTGCCGCTCCCTGCTGGCTTGTTCGCCATGAGAGTAAGCCACTGCTAGATCAGCCTGCTCCATGACAGGCAATGCAGCAAAAGCAAGCTGTTTGTGATGTGATGTGTGTGACACTGGCATCTATATTGAAGAAGCACAGCACAAGCTAGCTCTGCCAACTGAGGTGACCTCTGCACCTGCCCCGGGGGGTCTGGCCACACAATGTACATGGCATGAGTGCAGCAGATTGCTACACTTGAAGATGACCTTCTTGCAGGAAGCGACCTAAAAGTCATGATCAATTAATTATTGATTACAGACCGCTCTCAAGCCAACACCACAGCCCAACTTGGACACACTAAAACAGAGTCCTCTAGTATTCATCGCTGGCATTGTTAAGTGATGTACATGCAGATCACTGAAATCCTGCACTGAGTTGAGCCCACCTGTGCCATTGCGACAAGACCATCTGTTGCCCCCACCAATGCTGAACTGCCCACAGGCTGTGAAGTGACACCCCAACTCTGACCCGGGGCCACAAGCGTGATGGGTGGCTCCCTGGAAGTCAGCGTGTTGGCTGAGATTGCTGTTCCAGGACCACCCTGGTTGACAGCCAGAGAGTCAGTGGTAGCAGTAGACACAGCACCCTCTGTAACGCAGAGAGCAGCAAAAAAGAAGCGGGCACCACGATCAAGGGGTGCAGTTGTCACAGGCCTGGACCAGTGAAATGTGCCAAGACAAAAACCTGCTGAGAGTTGGATCTGAATGAAGCACACCATAATCTGGGAGCTTGTTCCCAGCACGAACGTGCACATTAGGTTACCAGCTCTATAACGGTTGTGCAGGTGCCATCCACTCAGTGATCAGTGACAACCAAAGGCAATTGTGGCGTTAGGCTACGGCTGGTAACTGTGCTGCTTTGGGGTGTTGAACCGCCTGATTGGATTAGTCCCTGGGATCATGGCAGTGTAAGGCAGCGGCTGTACTACATTCCACAAAGATGGTCAAGACAAACAGCATGTCTTCTGACAGTTGAATGTCAGCAGTGCTTCAGGCTGAAGCAGTAGCCATCTGCCCTGCACAGTGCTGACCTGCAAGATGATGAGCATTACCATGGATGGTACTGGGGCATCTACGGCTCACATAATAGGGCAAAAAACAGCAACTAGTCCAGGCTAAACTCACCATACGTCTGTGCGTATGCTACTCCACCCAACACCATAGAAGGCATGTTGGGGTTGCCATTTGACTCATTGGGGCCTGAGTCAGGAAGATCCTGTGCATGATGACAAGAGCAGCAGCAGCGACAGTGCTCAAAATATTTCAGGGTTTTGCGAATCAGCATGTCAGGCAGCACTGCGTCAGCAATGGCAGGTTCAAGCAGCTGTATAGATCAGGTGTTGCATTGTCAGACTGTTACAGGCTACAAACAGTTCTTCAACACCGAGCAAGAAGTCAGAATGGCGGTGAGAGCTGCAAAGTGTTGACAACATGTATACTACTGCAGCAGCGGCTGCTTGGCTTGATTATGACTAGGTACTCAACACATTGACCAAAGCTTACCTGAGCGCTCCTGACACGGGTCTGCGCACCGGCTTTCTGGGTATTCCAGTCAATGTTGTTTGCATTCGCTGTTGCATAAGCCCTTCTGCTTTGAGGTGCATACAAGCGGTGTATTCCACCAGGCTGAGAGTTTGCGCTTGTTTCTGCGGCTTCACCTGTCAAGGCATTCCTTGATGTGGGTGGGCCCCTACTTGGCCGCAAGTTGAAGACGCGGGAGTTGATGTACGCCTCCCTGCCATCACCTCCCCACTGCTTGATGGACCGGGCTTGGTGGAAGTCAACTGGCAGTTGTATAGTGCACAACACACCAGGTTGGTCAGGTAGTCTGCACTGCTGATTTCAACTCATACCAGGTGAGTGACAATCATCCTGTGCAGAGATTGCCAACATGGCAAGTCGCTTGATGACCTTGCGGCTAGTAGTGCATCGGAGTCCATACAATGCCAGCAGCTATGTCACACAAAGCCACACAAGGCCAGCTCTAGAAGTGCACCCAAGCGATATAAGCTACAGTTACACGACTTCTTATATGGAAACCGCTACACTTGCAGTTGCACGGCATCATTGCCGCCACCCTGCCACATGTGTGTGGTGGTACGTGACGTGTCTGGTGGTGACTCCAAGGTTCTTGGAGACATGGTGCAGTGTCAGCATTTAGGCATATGGTAAGGCATCTAGCCTAGATGAGTTCACTGCGGCAGTGAAATCATGTTTTTATACCCTATGACATGTCATCTCTGCAAATTGAGCAAGGGAGGTGCCTGGGAACCCTTAGACTGTTGCAGCTATAGTTGTGGACCGCACAATTCAACATCACTGACCCACAGTCCGACATTATATGTGACGACTAGTTTTGTGCCTTGTTTGAACCGACTCAGTGGACCCAGCAGTTAAGTCTGTTCTGGTGCCCAAAGTGGCAAAGCACTTTGCTAGCTGTCCAGACTAGATGGAGATTGATATAGTCTTTTTCTCGGAGTCATTGCACCCTACCTTGACTAAGTGCGACAACAAACAGTACTAGTGCTGCTTGGCTTCTCATTGTTGTCAACTCCAGGACGTGGGATTCTGCGCAATCTGTGGGCGGTGCCTGCTGCTTCTTGATGACTTCTGCTGACACTTCATCTCTCTACAAGCATCGCAGAGAGAGTTGTTGGTCAGCACATTGTTGTCTGAACGTGTTCACGTTGTTGTAAAGACTGACGACGAAGCATTGAGGCCAAGATACCGCAAACTGGGCACTCTGCCGAAGCAGAGTGATGTTCTGAGAAGACCCAACGTAATATTCTGTCCATAATTGGCAAATACATCTTACAGTAACGTACTGAGCAAGTGTCCGTACTTTGAGGTCTTGCTTGGTGCCAGGCAAGCGCCGCGCTGATCAGCCAACAATGGTTAGTCATGACTGTTGCCATAACAGCGGAAACAATGAGGAATGAGCCATGATTGCTCTCCTACTCCCTTGCATCCATGCCGGTCTCTAAGCTAAAGATGTTGGAATATTCCACAGCTCAACGCGTGCGTCTCTCAGCCCGTCAGCCGAGGGTCGGGCTCCATCAAGTCCCGATGAGGCCATCGGTGTTGCTATAAAGCTCAAGCATATCAACCTTATCATCCACATATACCACAGTAAGGTGTTCAACTGGGGACTGTTGCTGCATGCTGCAATTTTACGGGCGCATTGTTCCCGCGCATGTCATGATGCTTATATAATACACCAAAAAACAATAACGACAAATGTACACACTATTTGCATTTGAGTAGTGACCTGTACAGGTCGTCATTGAAGATTGCAGTTGGAATATCTTCTGGGGTTGTGCTTTTGGCAAGCAATTTTTCCATGCAACAAGTGCATCATATCATAGTTGAGTGCTTTGCTTTTTGGTGTATCATATTTATACACTTTCCTACCCACAAAGGGCAAAGGGTACTACAGTGGCTCTTACCGTGTTGTCAGTCTCAAGCCTGTAGCAATGAAGGTCACACCATGCTTGAAATCACCCCCACAGCTTCTAGTCCAACAAAGCGATGCTAGATTCTCTGCGAGACTGGGGCTTGCTGTGAGAACCTGCATCTGTATTGCAATGCTGAGCAGCGCCGCTGACGGTCATGCCCAACTAAGCTGGGATAAGTGGATAGCCTTGAGCAGTCCATACCAACCGGCTCAACTTGCAACCACACACTACAGGCAGCTTATTTTACTGCGGATAAAGTCCAGTCTATGGCCTATAACCCAACTTTTGAACCGGTCTGAGTAAGGAGACATCAAGTGACAGAGAGTTGGCTCGTGCAGCAAAGTGAATCAAGTATCCTGCCTGTGCTTGCTTGCTTGCAGGGTCGTCACCATCTTCTTCACTGGACTGTTTGCAGCACTTTTATTCACCATATAATCCCATATCCCCTCTCAGAGTGACCGGCAGCAGCTGATCTACTACCAGCGTTCACTGCTCACCAACAGCAACACGACACTCGCAGTCTTCTGAAACAAAGGGAAAACAGCTTGTGTGAGGGGTCAGGCGTCGGGACGCCACGTAAGAGCGATATAGCACCGTATCAAACGCCCCGGAAAGGTCACAGGATCAAGAATGATAATGTTACACTTTTGAGAGCTGGGCAATCAGCTTGACTGTAGTACTGGGGAGCACCCTTATATTCTACCAGGGCGAGAACTGAGTAGGCGCCGACTGCTTACGGATTAGGTGTTCACCACGTCAGCCTGCCAACACAAAATAGCTACTGCTTTTGCCAGCGTGGCAGGAACACGAACCGTTGGTCCCCTCCTGCACTCTCACTGAGCACTCGGCAGGATCAGATGACACCATCACGGCGCATGTATGATTAAGACAATGACATATATTATTCATGCATCTCAAGTTATGGCTTCTCAACAAGTCATAACCGTGCAGTCAGACAGCACATGTTACGCCTCGATACGGCACGTTCTGCTGACTTGGCATGTCGAAAGTCATGCTAATCCCAATATCTATTGTACAGAATGTTTTAGGCTGCTTAAGCTGTCGTTACTACAGGTATGGTACGCCTGCAGGGACCTTGCGCTGATCAAACCGTATTCAAACGGTTCGCAGGATCTAGAACAATGGGTGATATGCACTGCTGCTTACGGACTTCTGGTACAGTAGCTACTGCCAGTAGGTGTTTGAATACCCACGGCAGGCACAGCAGGGCCGGGGCCCAACTCGCACTGTGTCACTCGCTGCTGCTCCTGGTTATACCAGTTGTCGTTGGACATGGTCATGATCCAAATCTATATCGCTTGTGGTCAAATCAATGCAGCTGTGGGTTGTGGCACCTGGGTCTCAGCACAAGGGTAACAGAAGGGTGTCAAGGAAGTTGTGTTATGTGCCTAGCTCCTTCATACTGGGCCAGCCCCACCGCCAGAACTATTGTCCCAGTTTCCTTTGGCATACACAATCATAGAAGCACTTGCTCCTTTTTATCAGCCACCATTGCATTCATCTTGCTGCATGAGTTATACTCTGGAAAGCAATCCTTTCAAAAGAGGTCAAGCCAACATGCGACAAGCCTTCAGTGAATCATCTAAACAGTCCTCTCGAACAGCATCCACTTTGCTGCATGCGCCCCAACTTCTTCATACTAGCCAAACTCAGGCACAGCCAGGGGACAGATGCACGGTGCACTGGTTTCATAACAGTGTTAACCAGCTACAACACATTATGGCGCTGCCAGATCATGAGCAAATGCTGTTCAAAGTTGGACAATATCAACAAGGGATCTTCCCCAAAGCTCTACAAGCATGAGTGCTGGCCATGAGCTTGCACCCTACTGCCAATCCTTGCATAACACAGAACCAGAAGCTTAAGCACACTCCAGACGGTTCTATGCAGTGCACGGATGCTGGGAGGGTCTCACAATCCAAGTGTCACCAGTGAAGCAGTCAGACCACGTCAAGATGCACAACCAATGCTGTTGCTGTACCATGCTTGAAGCACTTGTTCAAAACTGCTAGCACAGACCCTGCGCTCTGTGCAATCCCGTGGTCTCAACAAACCGACCACGTTTGTATGAAGAGATGAGTCCCAAGCTTGCTGCACCCGCAGCAACACACAGCCGCAACAGCGTCTCACGCTGTGCCAGCATACGCACATGTCAAAGCGAATTAATAATACAAGTAATACTACCACAAAGCAGTGCTATCAACAAGTGGCAGCGTAGCTGGGGACACATGGCAGTGTAGCTGCAATGCCTCTGCACTGCATACGCTTGCTTGTAGTCTAACAACAGTTCAGCTTTGTAGGTGCCAGGCCTCTAAACTCGAGGCTGACCCTTGGCCTTGAGCACAAAACCCTCCAGACTGCCACAATGTCACCATGCTGTGTCTATGTCTGCATCAGTCTCAGAGGCATCACTTGCAGCATACGCTGCAGCAGCTGCATAATGAGCAGCAGCGAAGGCAGCTGAGCCCACCTGAAGCCTCTGCTGCTGCTTGCTATCATCATCAGCTCGCAGATACTCCACTGAAGACTCCAGGTTTGCAGCAATATGATCCGTCAATTCATTGAACCGTTTCAACAATAGTCGCTGGTACTCAACCACATTGCCAGCCACAGGAGCACGAGGATCCAGACTTTTGCCACTGCTGTCTAAGCCCTGTGGCATTAGATTTGTTGCAGCAGCACTGTTGAAGTTAACACCAGTTTCCACAACCTTGGACATCTCAGCTGCAGTCCTGCTATTCTGTCCAGCAGCAAATGATGCTTTGCCACTCTTGGAATTATTGCTGTGTTTACTGCTTCTGACACCTTTTGGCCCCTGTACCTTGCCCGCTGGTTGAACCACTGCAGCTGTGTTTGCTGCCAGCTGCTGCTGCACACTGCTGATACCGTTATCCACTGCTGTCATATCTGCCTGCAGCAGCAGCGCATCATGCCTGAGACTCAACAGGCCCTGCCGCCAGCTCAGTACAGCACAGTCGACACCGTCCGCTGGAATGCCCTGCAGCGGCCAGTCACTGACACCAGGTGCCGCTGCTGCTGCTGTGTTGCTCAGGTCTGGGGCCAGTAGGGCATCTGCTGCAGTGCTGCTGCCATTGACCTTGCTGTAACTGCTGTTGTTGGTTCTCCCTGCTATAATGTCCAACTGCTTGAGCAGTGCCTCATCTTCAGGATCTAATGCGAACTCATCATTACCATCAATACTGCTGCTGCTGCTGCTGCTGCTGCCATTGCTTGGTGAGATGCCGCCCATGGTCTTCCTCATATGTTGAGTGCTGGGCTGTTTATTCTGTGTTGCTGAGTGAAGCAGCCCAGGGGGCATGGAGTCCTTGTGTACTGCATCTAGTTCCAGCTGCTGCTGCTGTTGCAAAGGTGCAGACTTTCTTCCTGTGTTGGCAAGTGCCTGAGCAGCCAGTCCAGACCAGATGCTGTCATCATCAACACCAAGACCTCCTAGCCCTGCTGGCGCAGCTGCAGCAAGAGCACTGCTGACCGCACCAGCAGGCGTCCACTCCTCGTGCTGCTGCTGCTGCTGCTGCTGCAGTATGCGCTCTGCAGTAATGTGCGCCAACTCTTCCTGTATGAAGGCAAGCTCTGTCTCCATGTCAAGTACTTCAGCCTTCATGCTTGCCATGCTTTTGCTGAGCTCTTGCTGCTGCAATGTCAGCTGCTGTACAAGCTGTCGCTGGGGATCAGTAAGGACCAACGTACTACTTGGCACCGCTGCTGCTGCTGCAGCTGGTACTGCTGCCTCCTTTGGCCTCTGCCAAGATGCAGGAGGCCTTGATACTGTCCGCTGTCGGGGTACTGGCAGCTGCTGAGCTCCGGAAACAGCTGTATGTTGATACAATGGCACCTTACCTGGAGCAGGTGCAGTTGCCGCTGCTTTCTGCAATAGCGGCTGCTGCTGCTGCTGGTGCAAGATGTGTGGCTTTGCAGCTGCTGCTCCTGAATGGGTCTGCATTGAAACCCGATGCTGTTCGGATTTCTGGCGGCTAGTGTCAGGCTGCAGCTTTGATTGCCGCTGCTGTTTGATGTGGACCTTGGTGTTG
>LWCB01009014.1:0-10983 GCA_001630525.1 Coelastrella sp. M60
ATCCCTTACCACGGCCAGCCTGTGATAGACCTTGACACGGGAAGCCTGCTACCACAAGCCAAGGCATGAGTGCGCACTGCTGGATGTTGATCAGCAGCCTGCTGCAGTTGATGCCATGTGACAGCTGCAACATCTGCAGGAAGAATGTCCAGAGAGCCCAGTATGGCTGTGGATGGTAGTTGTCCCGGGTATTGCTGCTGCAGTGTTTGCATGCGATGCATTGCCACAGACCTTGCCAAAGGGTCGGTATCTGAGTACAGATACTGCTTGATGTTGATGCCATTGCGTAAACAAGCTTCCAGTCCAGTGCAAATTCCACCAAAAGGTTCATACAGCACAATGCCAAGTTTGAGTGCTGCTGGAAAGAACTGATGGCCAATTGCACTGGTGTTCAGTGACTTTTGCACACCATGGCTGAGTGGCGTCTTGCTTGGTGTAGCCATAACACTGTGTTGAGAGGCAGTTGCCAGTTGTTGAACCGCTTGGTGCACAGCTTGTGCTGCAGTATGCTGCAGTTGTGCAGGGTTCCAGGTGATTGGCGAAAAAGAAGGTAGCTCCTCACCCCCCTCCAACAATGAAGTTGCATCATCTGCTGAAGATGCATCAAGTGCAGATTCATTGTTGGCCAGCAAGCATGCCAAGGTGTGATGAAGCTGCTTTGTCTTGCAGTTGCCAATGTTACTTGTAGCCAAAGGTGTTGTTGCTGCTTGCAGAAGAAGGGCTGTTGGGGTTGTTGAGCGCTTGTTGCCTGTGTTGGTGCCCAGTTCTGCTGCCAGTTGCTCATGGGTGTAGGCAGTATTGTCTGGTGTGCCATCTGCAAACTGAACTGCAGGCAGTGGTGCAATTTCTTGCTCCAAGTCAATGCGAGCACCGCACCAATCAGCAGCACATGCACCAGGTTGCCTGCTGGGAACATCAGCAATATTATGAACACCAGGGCGATGCACAATGGTATAACGATACTCAGACAACAACAAAGCCCATCGTGTTGCTTGAGAGCTGATATTAGTTTTGGCAGTCAGCAGCCACAACAAGGGTTTAGCATCAGTGTGATGGTAATAATGCTCTCCTAACAGGTAGGGCCTGAAAGCACGAGCACCAAAACCTGCAGCCAAACACTCCCCTTTGTAGGCAGTTGGATTCATACTCTGCTGTCAGTTTAATGATATAGTGGCAAGTCAACTTCATGTGTAGCTCACGTGCAGGCTGACGGCTGTATCAAGCCTGAATGACGCGGACTGCTGCAGTCAGTTCTTCTGCCTCAGCAGGCTCTGCTGACATGAACTGCTTGTGCATACGGGTGGAGGTCTGTATACTGCTCGCTGCTCTGTCCCATTATTGCATCTCATCGACAAGGTACTGGTCTGCATGTATGCAACAGCATACGCGCTTTGTGGTGAAGATAAATCATCAGTTGCCAGAGGCTTCATCGGCAGGAAATATATCCTTTGGTTGCCAATAATGTGCAGGATATGGTTGCTAGATGGGTATCTGTGCTGACGTTAATCTTCTGCAGGCCAATCTGCAATGCTGCTAAGCTATACGGATTTGCCATAGTTTCCTTCTGAGTTCAGTTGCGCAAAGACCAGTTTCTGCTGTCTGTACTGCTGCCGCTGCTGCTGCTGTCTGCATACTGACAGCACTTGACCACAGCATGCAGGGTGGTCAGTTGCCAGTGTGCATGACTGTGTTTTCATGCTCTGTAATCGAAGATAAGATCATCCATCAGATAAGAGCACCCAGCAACACTGCTATTGCTGCTGTAGGCTGTTGGTTCTGTTGCTGCTCCTCTCCTGCAGCCACACAGATTGCTTTCCTTTCTACTAAGGACAGAAGACACTACATGAACCTACGAACTTCTGCTGATGCGGATCTTTTGTTGTCAACCAGTGCATGAGGCATGCTTTCTGTGCTGCCATGTGGTGCACTCAGGCTGGGAGGAGTGTGGCCAGGTCTCCTGGTGTGCCCGACAAGCATGGCTTTACACTTCTCTACGCTTATATTCCGATTCCGTAATCACTGTTATGTATGTATCACCATCGACAGCTGTGGCAGATCGTGCAACGCTTGTGCGCTGTTGTAGGCCAGTCCTGCAAGTCCACATTTGTCCAGTTCACTGTTGCAGCTACCATGGCATCAGCACCCTGTTTGCTGCCGCATGTCATCGCGGAAATGTTGGTAGAAAGTTAAAACACTCTCAATCGTCCCGCGAGAAGATAGCAATAATTTTGACGGACTGGCAGCATGGGTGACGCTGCATGGCACCAAAGCAGAACAGTGTAGATTTCTTGCGGGACTCGGTGACGAGATCAGGCCTTACACGAGAGATCACCCATAATTGCATAAGCAATTGAATTGCCAATAACTTGCGTTGTGTAGCATTCCGCACTTGTGTTACTTGTGGCAAGTCAAGCAGCAATGCATCGCATCATGCGTAGCGCATGATGCGCTGCGCGTGGGTACTCCTGTCCTTGTGCTGGGCGCAACATCTTACCCATGAAACGCATGGAAGCTTACAGGCTGGATCAGCGCAGTACGACTGTACAGCGTGCACGAAAGACCGCTGATGATAACTGGCGTCGCCATCAGACGTAATGATATGTCGAGAGTATTCCTTATTTTTCTGATGAACTCTGAGCAATGTGGAGCTCGGCGGTTGACTGCAAAAACCAGAGAAGCCTTGTTGCTGTGTCCAGATGATCGCGAGCCCCCTGTTGCCCGTTGTGGCTCTGTGACTAAGGCTTTGGGACACCTACGTAAGTGATAAAAGCATATTGTGGTATGACAGACATTTCAGGGCACAAACAAGCACCGTTGGCTGCAATTGGAGCCAGGACAGCCTTGCAGGAAACAGTCGACTGCTTGGCTGTTGGCGACTGGAGTGCCTTAGCTCCTCCTTGCTGAACAGACAGTACCGGACGAATGGGCAGAAACCAGTCACGCATTTGAAGTGAAATTTGAATCAAGAGCACGGGTAAGAGAGCAAGACATGGTGCTGCTGTCACTACACAGCAGCTGTGCCACACGGTCAGAGTCTGCCTGCACCTGACCACAGTTATGAATTGTTAACAGATTGCGAATGTTCAACGCACTGCAACAAGTTCGCTTGAGGGAGGATATGGTGTGAAGCACACCTGAAGCATTGTAGGCACCCCAGGCACACGGTCTTGTGCAGATACTCATGTACATGCTTGTCTATGTGTAGCATGTCTTCATGCAGGATAGGTTTTTGCTATTGTCCTTGCAGACATAATTGTTTACCAAAAGGGTGTGCCATCCATCCATGCTGCTGCAACGTGTGATCCACTGTGGACCCTCTCTTCATGTTGCCTGTTTGCAGCAAGTTAAGAGGACATCAAGGGTGGAGAAAGAGCTGGATCGCTTTACAAGTTTACAACCGAGACTACCAACACTGGACGTTGTAACCATACTCACAGGGATGGATGCTTCCTACTTGTCCTGAAACTCCTCTTAGCCACACAGGTAGGCACAGCACTAGCACCACCTGCAGCACACCCAGCTGTGAGATGCACTTCAGTAACAGCTGCAGCGGTAACCAGAAGTGTGGGTGTGTTGGTGTCGATCGTGAGCCGTACCGGTATCAACTTTGTTGCTGCTGCAGCACCAAGAACAACAGCCCTGCATTCCCACCCTGCAGCTGCTCCCGCAGCACCGGCCAAAGTCAAATAGCAGTATGCACAAGAACAGACACAATTTGGACACTGCTGATGGAGACACAGCACATAACATGCAGCTGCCACAGGCGTCCTTGCATGAGATGTATGCTTTATTTGGTGGAGTTGCTGGTATGTTGCTAGGCATTGGTACTGTTGCACTACTGTTTTCTTGGTGTTTTCTTGGTGTATAGGCAGACTGTAGCAGCCAAGTCATGGAACAGCACGGATAATCTGTTGTGGTAACCCAGGGATAACCTGGTAGTCATGTGCAGAGACTGGTGCATGCGCATCCCCTTGTTCACTGACCATGCACTACGCCTCCTGCTGTACATAGCTCATTCACACTAATTGTGACTGTGCTTGCAGGTTGGCTCAGGGTGCCTGCCGCTGCAATGCATTAGGAGGATGAACAAGATACTGATGAGGACAGGAGCCTGTACATCAACTACGCTGCTGCTGGAATCCAGTGTCAAGACAGGAGATCCACAGAGTCAATGTTCCCTCCTGCTGGTGACAAGCAGTGCAAGCCTTGTGACCAGTGATGACTTCTGGTTGTCCAACAACCAGCCTTTGCTGCTTCAGTACCACAAGATGCACCTTAGTTGGGGTGGTTTGCACAGAGTTCATGGCATATGCTTGCTTGTCCTCTTGTATCTGGTGTTGCTTATGCTGGTGACAAAGTGCAGCAAGCAGAAGCCGTGGTCACGGCCAGTCGGGTATAGCTCAGTATACTACTTGTACAGTTGATGTTGGCAATTTGCTGACATATGTAATGAGATCAGAGGGTCACGTCAAGCATGGTGTCGTCATCAGTGTGATACGTACCATCCCTGATTAGCGCGTCGGCCAGGCTGGTACGGAGGCCACATTACCATGGTCAACACGGTCTACTAGGTTAGTACATAAGCTAGTGTAACAGCTTACCAAACGTGATCAACCTCTACACCAGCGTGGCAGACTGGCTTCACTAGCCTGCGTGTACGGCTGATAACCAGCGCACAGCGACTGCTTACCACCTTGGTAACATCTGTTTACCATCTGGCCAACACTAGGGTGGTATACCAGGATTTGTACCTCGTACACTATGCTATATGTGCCATTACCACCCTGACAAGCTGCCCAGGGCATGAGCTCACCACCCCGCAGCTTCACTAGCTTACCAGGGCTAGTGTACTGCCTATAACAACCGTAGGGTTGGAGGGCTCATGACAGCTCAACTTCACGCTCTGATACACGGCGCATAATACTACCGGCTGCCGTATATACAGTCAACTTTCAAAGTCAGGGTTGTCGTTCAACGATATGAAAGTTTCATGCCCAGTTCTAGCAACACTGCTATGATCATGCCGATGACTAGAAACGTGTTCATGGTATTGAACTATATATAATCAACTTTGAAAGTCAGCTATCACAGGTACCACCGACTCCAGCCACCCCTCTATAGCTTTCTATGTACGCCAGCACATACCTGCGACAAGTTGAGATGGTTGGTTTGGTGTTCAGCAGATAGATGCACAAAATTCTTGATAAAGACAGCAGGCTGACATACTCCTCGTAGAACACCATCATGTGCCACGTCCAATCCAACACACCACCAACAGACAGCACAAACAACCTATGAGTCTGCAAAGCTCAAATAAGACACATAGCCTTTCTCTCCACAGCAGCTGAGTACCTACCAAATGCTGGTACTGCTGACATTACCAAAGCGGTACAATCCTGCCCGGCTTGGCTCCATCATCCATGTACTCAAGCTCAAGCTCTTCTCCATGGTGTCCAGGACAGCACGACCTCCTGCAGGAGCAATAAGTAAAAGTGCCGCTGCTGAGTTCTAATCACATCACAAGGCAATCAGAAGTTCCCAGCCTGCGGCCGGAATGTTGTAACGTGTGATAATTGCATGTGATTGCACATGATTGGCAGATCACAAGTGGGTTGGAACAGTTGCAATGCCACAGAAAGTCCAGCCCTGCAGCGATGCTCACATGCACGCATCTGGCACCAGATCAAACACTGACCTGTGTGCAGGCATATGTGGTCAAAGGCCATGGTGAAGTCTGGTATGTACGGCTTGACCTTCTTAGGGCCCAGCAGCTGCCTTGCCACAATGTTAGCAGCAAATGCAAGCTGCTCTGTAAGCGGCAGGACCTTCGGCCCTAGGCGAGTGAGATTGACCTTGAGGGCTGCAGCAGCAACACTCATCAACTCCTTGCCCAGCCGAACTCCCCTGATGCCCTTGTCATCTTCCATCTGATACACACATTGGAAAGCTTCATCAGTGGACACAAGAGTCCGCACTACATGCTGCAGCTGATACTTTGCTCGCCAGCTATCCTTGCGCTTGTTGCTGAGCAAGATGGCTGCTCCATTGCTACGGAAGATACAGTTAGGTACCAGCATGCTGCGGTCACACCCTGGGTACCAGTTGTTGGTCAGGTTCTCATGGCTGACTACCAGAGCATATGTGTCCGGGTACAACTGCAACATCTGCCTGGCCAGGTCAATGGCGATAACACCAGCTGAGCAACCCATGCCACCCAGGTTGTAGTTGAGTGTTGTGTTGGGCATCTTAAAGTGGTTCATGATTGTTGCTGACAGGCTGGGAGTGGGGTTGAACAAGCTGCTGTTGGTGATCACTATGCCAACCTGCCTTGGCTGTACCCCTGCAACATACAAGAAGCATATTTGTCAGCACATAGACAGGTTTTGATCATTCTGCTTGACCAGCTGCTGCACTGTCGCAATTGTGGTGCTTGGAATGCACAGGCAGAATGCATGTGACCTGGTGGGCTGCAGCTGCCTGCGTCACCAACTGGCCAGATTGCTGGAAGGCGCAAGGTGCTGCTGACTATCAGCGCTGCTACTGAAGCCGTCTGTGTCCACACCTGTCTTGTTCAATAGGTCCCTAATGGCTGTGAAGCAGGTGGTCTCAAACTCCTTACGAGCATGAGCATAATCGATGCATTGGGGCTTGGAGTATAACCCTGCAGATCAAACAAGACAGGTAGCGATGAGAACACATCAGAAGAAGTTTCAGAATGGACTGAGACGTCAGAACGACTGCACACCAAGGTTCCGCACAGTCTGCGCATACTGCTCCAGTATCATGCTGCTGCTGCTGTCTTGCAAACTCACAAGGTGGAACATAGGTCTCATCGCCAAGGCCCGATCTGTATAAGATCTTCTTTTGAAATTCCAGCTCCTCCTCATCAAACCTCTGCAGGAATAGAGAGGCAACAGCAGTAATCACTGCAGGGCACTGACTGCAGGGCACGACTGGTGCCCAAAGCCACACTGCAGCTGACCTGAAGCACTACAGGAGACAAACAGAAGGACATTGAACCCTCAGAGGTCCTGATGTAACTTCCATGCAAAACATGCCAAGGATATCCCATCATCATCTCAGCCTGTAGTGAGCATAAGCCACCCACCCCAGTCTCTGCTGACATGGGGATGAAGAGATCTTTGTGAAACTTCCATTCGTCCAGACCCTTGTGTACTGCGAAGTCTATCAAATACACCGCAGACTTGGGGACACTGAATATGCACTTCAAAACTGCCACCACTGCGATTGCTGCAACTGCCCCAGCCAGTGCCTGCATCAGAAAATACGGAGGTCACCAGCTGAAACCCTCAGGTACAGGATCATATCCTCGCTCATCATGCAGTTGCGTCAAATTGCTGACTGAATTGTATCGTTGTTCACGGCAGATCATATAGCTTATCTGGGTACCAGACATATGCATCTCAGACTCTGTGACAGCTCAGCAGCATGCTCAAGTGGCAGTTCCAACCTGCCAAACGCTGAATGCAGGCGCTGACACCTGTTGGTCTGGCACTTACCACATTGACAGGGGCATATGTGTTGATGATGAGACTGTAGTACCGTTCAAGCTCACCAGCGGCATGCAGGGCATGAAGACGGGTCTGCAGGTACAGTGACAGGTGACGCCTTTCTATGTATGCCGATGAGGCGCTATACAGGGATATCACAGCAACAGTAACAATTCAGGCATCACCAATCTTGATGCCAATAAACTCTTGCCGACTTGGACGGAGCAGCGTACAGTAGTGACAAACCGAACGCGCGGTGTAGGGCATGCTGTACATGACTGCTGGCTGACGCTGACCTAGCACCTTTTGCTGTTGAAGATTAGTAACACACTGCAAAGTTTATTCACTCTGACTAACCAGGCCCAGCCTAAGCAGACCCACTCCAACCCACCCCAGCACCAGCTGACAACGCAGCACTTCGGTGCTAAGTCAAGTCACAGGCTCGTGCTTACCACTATCACAGCTAGTATTGGCACGAACACAAAGACGCCAAAGTTTCTTGCTACAAACTTCTTCAGCGACTTTTGTCCAGCCATAGGGTGACTGCTTGGGCGACCAGCCGGCGAATGTGAAACGTGAGTTTTGTGATTATAGTGAGTAATATCTGAACGTTATCTCTTTGAAAGCATGCTGCAGCACTGATGAAGAGGCAACCACCATGCGTTGATGCTGTGACCAAACGTGTATGGCACTTCTCCTTTGTAGATGTCAAGGACAAACAGTCAGCACTTTTAGGACAGCGTTTCACGGGATCGGGTGACGTGTGAGTGCAGGTGCCTGCTTAGCCGGAGCGTGTTATCCGGGTTCTGAATGAACGCAGCGGCAGCAATGGACAAAGGCGACGATGAAGATTATAAAGTTGTTCAGGACAGCATAGTTTTGAATAGAGCACCATAAACACATCTGCAGCTCCGTCAGGTGCAATTTGTTGCCACAAACAAGCGGTCAGACTTTATTAGGCAGAGTGACAGAGAAGCCAAGCACCCGATGCCGGGGATGCAAACCTAGCAACTGAAACTTCAATATGATTATTAATGTGCTGACTTTGGTCATTGATGTACACTCGGCTGTGTTACAGCGTGTCATCTACAAGCGCTGCTTCGCTGCTTGGTGACGCGCCTGTTACAGTTCATGTGCTGAATCAAGTAGCTTGATCAACTTTTGTCATTGATATTGCATTACCTGTTGCACTCGCCGCAGGTGCTGGATCAGAAAACAGAATGACCGTGCTGGCTGAAGCCCACGAGTGACCTAGAGTTAATGACAGTTTCCATTACATGTCAAAATTGGCGGATAGTTAGATACATTTATAAATACGTGATGAACGCTTGTTGATAAGCCCGTTCTTTTCTGGGTGGACTCCCGTGGGCCCGTGCCATTGTCATTGACAACTGACACGGGATCTGAAGTGGGCAGAGCTTTCGGTTGCGCGTCGAAATATGTCGTGGACTCCTGCATCTCATCAGAGCTTGTAATGCCGTCATAATGCTTGCGCGTGGGGTTGTCAGTCAGAGCTGTCCTGCTGAACGTCACCTGGTGTATCCAAGCGTGTAGCATCCGCCTGTGCATACTGAGCCAATAGTATCAATCAACACTATGCAGATCTTGACTCACGAGTGTCGACTATCCGCCAAATGTACTGTCCTGAAATATAGACTCCCAGCACCCCCCGCTCCTAGATACTCGTGTAGGCTGCGTTCTCCATGCATGGTGAATGCTTTACCAGTCGGAGACATTCCCCATGACCTCCATGCACATATTCAAACAGCCTTCGATCTAGCAGATGCAGCAGTGGCTACAGCATCTGACAGCAGCAGCAAAGCAGGATTCCTTGCACCTCTGACGAACTCGTTGGAGTCGGTGTTGAAGGGTATCCAGGAGCAGCTTGACCGACTACATGTACCATACAGTTTTGGTTATTCAATCCTCATCCTAACAGCCATTGTGAAGCTGGTCACGTTGCCCCTAACAAAGCAGCAGGTAGGGGGCCTGAGGCGCTTGTTGAGCACCACGTGCTGGACTGGCCTGCCCCTTCTTTTCAGCAATCTCGCCCCACAAGACAGCTATCTTGATCATTTGATACACAATTCCATCAAGTAAGTGTCTGCTGTTCTGCAGGTAGAATCCTCCATGGCAGTTCAATCACTCAAGCCCCGGATAGACATGATCAAAGCTCGTTATGGTGACGATCAGAAGAAGATCAAGCGAGAGACAGACTTTCTTTATCAACAAGCAGGAGTGAACCCTCTAGCAGGTACGCATGTCTAAATTATGCTCAATCAGATACCATCTGCACTTCAATGTTACTAGCTTTACTGCTGCTTATTGCTTCCCTTGCAACGGAGTCACCACCAAGGTGTGCTTATATGCTGACTGCTGTATGGACCTATCCCCCTGCAGGTTGCCTGCCGTCTCTGGCCACAATCCCCATCTTCATCGGCTTGTATCGCTCCCTCACAAATGTTGCAACAGAGGGCTTACTAGACACACAGGGCTTCTACTGGATCCCCTCACTAGCAGGCCCCACATCCATCAACGTCAGGGGAACAGAGTGGCTCTTCCCCTTTGTAGATGGAGCACCTCCAATAGGCTGGGATGGAGCGAAGCCGTACCTTGTACTGCCATTACTCCTGGTTATCTGTCAGTACATCAGCAGCAGCGTTATTAGCCCGCCCATAGATCCCAATGCAGAGAATGCCAACACGCAGCGAGCACTGTACACCTTCTTGCCGCTTATGATTGGCTGGTTTGCATTGAATGTGCCCAGCGGGCTTGGGTTGTACTACCTGAGTAATACAGTCATGACAACGCTGATTCAAGTGTGGTTAAGGAAGTTGGGTGGTGCAGATGTGCAGATTAACGAGTTGGGGCCGATTACTAAAGTTGGCACAGGCAGGCGTATGGGTGAGGTGGCAACAGATGATGATGTCTGGGAACCTAGTGCAGCATACAAAGCAGCCATAGCAGCAGATGCAGCAGCGGCCGAAGAAGCAGCAGCAGCTGGTGCAGCAGGGCCAGCAGCGATGATGCAGCAGCAAGCAGCAGTAGCTGGAGATGGAAGCAGTAGCGGTAGTGAAGCACCAGCTCCTGGTGTCAGATGGGCTAGGAGGAAACGTATGGCTGTCAAGCCAGCAGCAGCACCAAGTAGTGCATGAGACGCATGTTGCGACCCTGTCAAGTCCTGGAATGCCGAATTCTTCTTTGTGTGCACACTTACCACTTACCTGCTGGACAAGCAGCGACTGTGCAACATGCTGCAGTCCATCACGCGCTCTGAGACCCCGAAAGTGTTTTTTGCAGTCTTTGCGGCACTACTCATTTTTCTGCACGAGCCAACTCTCTGTCACACTACTGAGAAATGGGTACTTTGTAATAAGCTGTTCAATCTGTGAGTGAGGGCGATTGCTTGCACCTCATGTCATTGCATGTGAGGTATTGCCTGCTGTATATACAAGAAACCAAGAAACACACA
>LWCB01009015.1:0-10842 GCA_001630525.1 Coelastrella sp. M60
GCTGACATGAACAGTGCTGCAGTGAAGCGCATTGAAGTAGGTGCCTGGCCCATGCAAACATGCTGAGCTTGATGACGTGCGATGCATGCAGTGTCGCATGTGGTAACAACATTTTGCAGGAGAGGGGAATCGTTTGCTGCTTCTGCATGTTTTGCTGGAGTGTTGTTGAGGTGTGGTTGTGAGGTTGATTGTAACTCTAACACTTGATATGTGCTGATCCCTCATCACTTGTTCTGGAATGCCCATGCAGGATGTTGCTATCTTGCGTGCAAGTCAGTTCAGCGAAGATGCTGGACCTATGGCTCACCCCATCCGTCCTGACAGCTACATCAAGATGGACAACTTCTACACTGTAACAGTGTATGAGAAGGGAGCTGAGGTCATTCGCATGTACAACACATTGCTGGGGAAGGAAGGATTCAGGAAGGGCATGGATCTCTACTTCAAGAGGCATGATGGGCAGGTATGATGTGGCACGTTGACATGAAGATATTGTGTCGATGTAGGCACCTGCTCCTGCTCTTGCCGCTGTTCTCGTTGTAAGGATGGCTGAGGCTCTATCTTGATATGGCGTATTACTGCAAAGCAAGGGACATACGTCAGATGTGGTGCCTCTTGCCTCTTGTGTAGGCCGTTACTTGTGATGATTTCTTGGCTGCCATGGCTGATGCCAACGGCGAAGATCTCTCTGGGATTGCAAGGTATGTAGCTTGAGCAACCTTTGCAAGCTACCATGTCAGCATGTGCCTTGCGCAGCAGGGTGGTTGACGGGCAACCAAGCCTATAGGTGCTGGTTCTTCGTGGTTGTTCTGCAGTAGTGTATACTTCCCAATCGTCTGTACTGCATTAAAGTGTCGCAGCATAAGTCAGCTTAATCTATATCTCCCTTGTGCTGATTGCTTGCAGGTGGTACAGTCAAGCAGGTACACCCACACTGACTGTATCAACCAGTTATGATGCTGCCAAAAAGACCTTCACCATCACTACCCACCAAACCACTCCACCAACCAATGGACAGCCAGACAAAGTGCCCGTGCTCATTCCTTTGAAGGTGAGCTTGTGCACACCAACTTTGTCTAGACCTTGCTCATATGCCCCCACCCATCTACAGCATGGCTCAGTGACCAGGCTGCATGCCAAATACCCCGTGTGCACAACGTGCTTGTGGACGACAGGTTCCTTCGTCCATGGATGAGCAGCATGCACCTTGGAGTTGGCTGTCCTGCACAGCAAAGCAGTGCACACTGTAACAGGCATAACATCGTATATTCTGTGTGGAGCTGCAGGTTGGTCTGTTGGGTCCAGATGGTGCCGATCTCCCCCTGCACCTTGAGGGTCAAGGAGCTGTGGGGACAACCACAGTCCTGCGGTGTGATGCTGAGAAGAACACGTTCACATTCACAGATGTCTCGGTATGTCACAGCTGATGAGCTGACATAGCTCTTGGTCCTTGCTTCTTGCTGTCGGGTTGCACTAGGCCAGGCTTTTCACTTGCGTGTGCAACCCAATTGCTGTAAGCCTGTGCCTACGGCAACCAACCACCATGTCTTGCACGTGAGTGCCTCACAGCCACCTGCATTGAGTGTCTATCTCCTGTTGAATGGGAGTGTGCTTGTTCATATTGTGCAGCAAGGCCTCATTTGCTATTGTCATGTCCCACAGGTCGAGCCTGTGCCAAGCTTGCTACGTGGTTTCAGTGCCCCTGTTAAACTGGTGATTGAGGGTCAGACTGACCAGCATTTGCAGCTCATGTTTGCGCATGACAGTGATCCATTCAACAGGTTTGTTTCTGGAGACCAATGTGGCATGCAACCCTGCGAGTATCGTTGAAGTGTTTTTGGAGTGTAGTTATGACATGCAACCCTGCAACAATGCTTGGAGCACTAGCGCTGCATATGTGCTTGTCAACAGTGCCATGCATGGGGTTCAGCATGGGAGCGACACTGGAAAGGGCCAGCCAGGTCACCTGCTCTGCTGGATCATGTGCTGCTTACTGTAGATGGGAGGCTGGTCAGCGTCTGTACATGAAGCTGCTGCTTCACCTCTACAACGCTGCGGCAGCCGGTTCAGGCTCTGTTCCTCTGGAGGAGCGATGCGCTGCAGCAGGTAGAGTGCCAGCGTCACTCACAGCAGCCTTCAAAGCTGTCTTGGAGGACAGCAAGCTGGATGGCAGCTTCAAGGTGCGCTGCAGTGAAGGGAGTCCAGATTCAGCTGTTGCACGTGACTTTGCATAACGCTATGTGTTGATCATGCATGGCGTTGTGCCAACTTGCACTGCTGTGCTGCTGTGTGTATTGCAGGCGATGGCCGTCCGATTGCCATCCATGAATGAGATTGTGGACCGTATTGATCAAGCAAATCCTGTACTTGTCTGGCAGGTGCGTATTTGGTTCCCTTGCCAGCTGGTGCGCAGCCTTGAACATTCTCAAAGCTACCTGTAGGCTAGGTTATGTGAAAGGAATCAGCAAATGTTCTGTTGACACATGATCAGATATCAAAGAAAAAAGTTGCTGGGCACAGCATGATGCTGTGGCTGAAGTCCAGGCACCAACACCTGACCAACAACAACGCTTTCTACCAACAGGTTCGCAACTATGTCTACCAGCAACTAGCAATGCAGCTGCGGCCCACACTTGAGGGCGTCGCAAAGCAGAATGATGTAGCCCCTGGCACCTCATATGACTTCAACTCTGTGGACTGTGCTCGGCGCTCTATCAAAAACATGAGCGAGTCTATCTTGGGCAGTTTGAAGGAACCTGCAATCCAGGAGCGCCTGCTGCAGAGGTGAGACATACTTGATGTGCTTGCGGCACTGCTGTCAAAGTGATGGAGAAAACTTGACTGCATGTGATAAATGGCTTCTGCCTTTGGACTCACCCTTATACACCCTACGTGCTCCATGTCAGTGGTTTTTTCCTGCGTAGTGGTTGTTGGGTACACTCTGGTGTGCTGTACCCACGGTGGTCTGTTCTGTTTTGTTGAACTGACTTGTTAACTCAGGTTCCGCGAAGCTACCAACATGACCGATCGCATGGCAGCTTTGATGGTCCTGTGTGAGCAGGATACTCCGGAACGTACTGCAGCACTACAGGTCGGTCATGTTGTGGCAAAAGCAATCATGTGTCTTTCTGGGCGACTTTCGTGCATCTCTACATATAGTCTATATGTACGTGGAAACTGAGTTTGGTTTATGCTGACCATGTTGACTAAGAAGCATCAGCAGCACGCACCATGATGCGGCATGCAACACCCCATCAGATGGCTTTGTTGTTAAATTGTGGTACCATCAGCTTTCAACGCACTTTCGTGGTGACTTTGGTTCCTGCAGGAGTTTTATGAGAGTAACAAGGACAAGCCACTGGTGCTCTTGAAATGGCTAGCAGTGCAGGCAGGCAGCAGCATTCCTGGCAATGTCAAGAATGTAGTGGCGCTTATGGAGCATCCAGCATTCCAGATCACCACACCAAACTGCTGCTACAGCTTGTTCTTAGGCTTTGCTCGCAGTGTCAACTTCCATGCGGCTGATGGCAGTGGCTACGAATTCATTGGGGATGCAGTGATCAAGGTGGGTACCAAGCAGCCAATGGAAACATCAGCAACTCGGGCTGCCAGGAACAGTTAGCGGGCTGTTGCTATGTTGGTGCTACGATCAGACTCGATTGCTGCAAAATGGGTATGTACATGCTTTGCCACTGGTCTGCCAGCAAACCACTCCATTGTTATCGAAGATTGATACATTGTCTATTGCGCTGCTTATTGATTCTCCAGCTTGACAAGATCAACCATCAAGTGGCAAGTCGGGTTGCCGGAGCTTTCACCACCTTCAAGCAGTATGACAAGGAGAGGCAGGCAATGATGGTAGCTCAGCTTAAGCGCATAGCAGCTGTACAGGGTTTGAGCGAGAATGTATTTGAGATTGTAAGCAAGAGCTTGCAGCAGGTGTGAGAGACAGGTGGTGCCTGCAAGCACTTCCCAGTGTTTTGATATCATTGGGCAGTGTGGGTCGCCAGGTGCATTGTCATGGACCTGTAGGCTTGCTGATGTGCTGTAGTCCTGTCCTGACGGATACAGCGGCAGTACACCTGTGCACAGCAGCCAAGCTCCATTCTGCCAGGCATTGTGCAGGAACTGCATGGTAGTGATCACCAGCATGCCCATTGGTGACTTCAATGTCGACTACTGGTGCAGAAAGCACAAGGCTAACGCTGTTTGGATTGATCAGCAGTGTTGTCGTCACTATCATGGATCATCTTAATGTGTAGCGCTGGTGCCTTCGCTCGGGTGTTGTCAGCCAGGCTGCCTAATAAGCTCATGCAGGTTGCATGTCGGCGCTGCACTACCAAGGACCAGTACATTGCACCAATGCCGCGTTGATGTTCAGCTGAATGTTCAGAGGGGAATCCTGGTTTGTAGCAGTGGATGTCAGTAAAGGTGACACACTGTCAGCATGACGCTTACATATCGTGAATATTCAAGATACTTTGCTCAACCGTATGTGAGCTAGAAGTCGCAATGTTCGGAGCATTGTGCAGCCTGCTATCGGATAGCGGCACTGTGAACACGCCTCTGTCCTGCAAGGCTGGTGAAAAAAAGTCACTGCGCCATTCGCGAACCTTCCACAATTGACTGTAGTTACATGTAGCTTTTTAGTAGGAAAATTCTTCCAAAAAGCCTGCCGATGTCTTTAACGAGGAAGAGCACACAAGAAAGGAGGGACTCCCGCACTTCGGACATCGAGGAGCACATTGTGCCCCTTTTGCTACCAGAAGGTATATACGTGGTGGTTTCTGTTTTTGTTCACATTGTACCAGATGAGGCCTAGATGCGGGAACACTAGCTTCCGGCTCAGCAGTCAGGGCGGGATTCACAAAGTGCGGAGAAACGGGCTATTGATTGCAACAGTTGCAAATGAAGAACGTATAAGCTGTAATCATAGCACCTGCTTTCTGCCTATTAGCAGCAGTGTGAAGCCTGGCACCCTCCTGCAGCACACAACAGAAAGCGCTGTTTGGCTGAGCTATGAGCATGTCGCTAAACGACATTCGTGCCATGCCAATGGCTGCAGAACATTCACCACAAGACCAACAAGAGCAGCCGACAGCAGTTCCAGCAGCGTTAACAACAGCAGTAACCCCAGGCCCTCAAGCAGCTGCCCTATCAACGGCCAGGACATACTCCTCTCCCCTTCTCATAGAAGCAGCAATTGCACAGTATCCATTCGTCACAGGTCAGCCTGTGCGACAGGCGCCAGCTGATGCAGATGGGCAGGGTGGACTTGTCTTTGTTCCTGACCTTCCAAATGCACAGCAGCTCTGGCAGGCACAGAAGACGCTGATGGTGGCGTGGATGGCGACAAGTGTGATATCCTTGATCATATTCATGCCATTCTATATCACTACTGGCCTTTTTCTGGGAGCTGAACTCGCAGCGGTTCTAGGGATTCTGGCCACGTCTGCTTACCTGTGCCAGCGCCAAGCAACCACTGGTGAGCATACAGTATGCCTTGGGGCAAGGCGACTGACCATACACATGCTGCATGAGCCATCTTCTTTCACACATGCATATGGTCCCTGCCATGTGGTCCCTATCTTGAGGACAGCTGCAACAGCTGGTCAGCCTGTATGTCAGTGACCAGTGGTCACATAAAATACATGAAGGCCGTCATTCAGTAAGCTCTATGTTGCTCTTGGCCATGCCGCCAAAGACATACCGGGTTGTGACATCTGTAGCCTACTAGGTGATGGTGCACTTATGAACGACTGGTAGCTCACTGGCAGCCATATTTGGGACAAGAATGAGCAGCCGCAATGATGCTGTACTTGTTGTTCCTGCAGGTCTGGAGCTTGGTAAACAGATCAAGCTGGCAGCGACATGCAGCATGGCAGCATTCTGCTTGGATATGCTCACAGCATTCTTAGACCTGATGATTGGATGGAGTGTAGACTGCCACGGGGATAACGTGTGTCTGTCTGTCCTCAATTACATTCTGGTTTTTGGGCTGTATCTATCCTGGCATGCATATTTGTCCTTGACAGTGAACACCAGGGCTAGAAGTATGCTGCCATTGCTCAACCCTGTCTCATCAGGTGTCATTCAGCTCTGAGCAGATATGGTGCAAGTCAATATGTATGCTTGAACAGATGTCCACCTTTTCAGATGATAACGCCAAGTTGCGGGCAATTATTGCGCAGAGTGCGCAGGCAGTGTCTGTGATCACAACGGGGGGCTGCAGGTGTGGCGTCATTCTATTGCTGAAGTCCAATATGCATGTCAAGTTGCCCTGCAAGCCAGCAGTACCAGGACCTGCAGCAGCACACAAACCTCGGGCAGAGGCAAACCCAAAACATCTTGATCGTCTGTTGGAATTTGCTCTAGCCCTGGCACTTTGGACTGCGGTGTCATGCCATATCAGAGTTGCCAACTCTGAGAGGGTGTCTGCTGTGCCAGCCAGGTTGTGCTTGAAAGGATGTTCCTAAGCTCTCATGCAGTTCTCTGCATGACTGTATGTGTGAACGCTGCATTTTTCTGATTGCGCACTCTTAGTGCCATAATTGCATCAAGCGACAGCTTGGTACACAATCCAGGCTGACAGCAGTAGTCTGACCTACGGCACCAGGAACAGGGTGCACTTGTCAACACACAGGCAGCACTGCAGCTGGCAATGAGCCACTAGTGCACCTGCCAAGCTTGTGATGATAGACCAATTGTAAACACTCATCAGCCAGCTCGCGTGACGAACTGCTGAACATGTTGCTGCCTGATGGTGTAGTCTGTCTGTCAACATAGACAGTCCGTAGTTCGGTTTGAGCAACTGACAGACTGTGACAGGGCACCCCACCGTGCGGCTTACCGTCTCACTTCACACAAAACAGGTGTGATTTATCGTATTTATCGTCCAATAAGGTGCGTCCATGCTGGCACACTCCAATACGCCGGACAGGCTCCTAGTTACCGTTCACTGTGGACCAAGCATGAATACGCACATGCAACCGTCCCACCATCATCAACTTAGTCGTCAGTTGCTCAGCGAGCAGGTCTATGTGGCTGTTCTTCAGCGAAACTAATTAATTGAGCTCTGACAAGCGAAGAGTACCTGACACGTACAGCACTATACGCGGAACCTGCCGATGTGACACTGTGTGCTTTCAAAGCTTCATTGTGTAGTGCTTACCAGACCTGTCAGCTTGTTTCGGAGCTGCCAGCAAGTAACTGGTGTCAGCATCAGCATATCAATGTACGTTTCTCATTCTTGGAACTGGCGTATCGTCAGAGAGGGAACATGAATATCTGGGATCAATTGGTTGATTGCATCTGCCGGCCTCCCAGGTGAGCTATGGCACTCTTGCTGCCCTGTTGACTACTGCTGCAGGGACCAGGTTGAGGAATGCTCGCCTACAGTATGCTTGTGGGCTCATGTAGTGACGTTGGTGCTATGTTACCAGGGATCACTACAAACAAAATGAGCTTTTGGGAGGATCTAGTCAGACATTCATGGTGGGCAACATGGAGGCCACGCGTATTGATTTTGATTTGGTGAGCAACAGTTGGGACGTCTTCATGCTGGTCACTTCTCCCTCTACTGGGTGCACTATAGATTCGTATTCAGCAGTCAAGATCTCAGATAACACGCATGTGGTGTGGTCGAGCACAAGCAAGACGTTGCGTGCAACTGAATGTGTACAGCGGTCAATGTAAAGCCGTCCATGATGCTTTTCATCTACTATGCAGAAGAACAAGCTTGGTCAGACTATGAAATGCAGCCACTACCTACCTCTGGATGCCAAGGCAAAAGAAGGACGGCTTCCCGTAGTTGTATATTGTCATTGCAACAGCGGCAGCAGGAGGGATGCTGAGGAAGCAGTTTGGCACCTGCTGCCTTGTGGTGTTGGTGTGGTGGCCTTTGATTTCACTGTAAGCAGCAGCAGCAATGCATGTGACAGTGTTATTGAAGTGCAAAGAACATGCCAAGTGGCAGCTGCTGTGTCTCAGGAGCGTCATTTGCAGCGTCACCACATGGAGTCATCAGTTTGTTGTCGTTACATCACAGCATTTAGTACACCCCTGGCCAGCATGAGGTCGCAGAGTCTCGTTCATTAATAAGAATCAGATTCAGAAGTGCTTGCAAGCGTATCAAGGAATGGTATATGGCGATGACATTCACAAATATGACTTGTGAGCATCATGTCCCTTGTATGAGCACTGTATTGTGTTTTTGGTAAGAGCAGCCCTGCAAAACCTTATCATTGATTCCAGCACCTGCTGACTCCTGCAGGGTTCTGGTTTATCAGACGGGAAGTGGGTCACTCTTGGAGCCCACGAAGTAGATGACCTGGCAGTTGTGGTACAGCACCTTCGCAGTCAGGGTGGAGTATCCAGCATTGGGCTGTGGGGCAGGTCCATGGGGGCAGTGACTGCACTGATGTACAGTAACAGGGATGCAGATATAGCTGGCATGGTGAGTACAGGCTAAGCAGCAGCAGCAATAGCAATGAGCCAGCTGTTGAGCAGCTATGTGTATAGCTTTGCAGCTGCTTACAGTAAGCTAGTCAGCGGCTTATGGCACACAGGTTGTGGCCCATAATGCAATTGCGCAGCACCTGCAGTTGTGCCGACACTTCCCAGTTTGTTTCTGTCAGCAGTGCATACGACAAAGTATGTTTGCTCGGCTGTGTGTTTTTAGGTGCTTGACAGTCCGTTCAGCCGTCTTACAGACCTGATGCTGGAGATTGTGGTAAATCAGAAGCTACCAATACCAAGGGTAAAGAGCTGGCTCAGTGAAGCTTGTAAAATTGATTGCATGGATACAAGCAATGGAACGAAGCTTTGACAGGCTTGTTTGCCCTCTAAGGCCTGCCATCTCCTCTTGATTGTTGCTGTCTCAGGAGGGTGGCTTACATTGCTGTATTGCACTGGATGCACTGAAGTTCCTTGTGCTGCTGCAGGTTATGTTGAAGCTTGCTTTGAAGTTGATGCGCAACAGTGTGAAGCGCAAGGCTGGCTGTGACATCAATGCTGTCAGCCCACTGGATGTTGTTGGCAAGAGCCTCATTCCAGCTATGTTTGGCCATGGAGAAGAGGATTCATTTATCAACATACAGCATTCAGGTGTGGCGGGGCAGCCAAGCAACAGCATAGGGATTGCAGCAGCAGCGACTTTTACCCCAGGGAGGTCGTTTGGGGTGGTAGAAGCAAGAGCAACAGGCTGCAGCACCAACAGGAAACACACACTTCTAATTGCAGTATAGAACTCAGCTTGTCAGTAAATGCACAGTGTGTGGGTGTCTGACATCTTGTCTTCTCTCTGGTGTGGTGTGTTGCAGTCAAGCTTCATGGTGCGTACAACACCTCAGCAGCGTACCCGGTTTACAAGAACCTGGTGCGCTTCAGGGGCGATCACAATCATCCCCGGCCAGCATTCTTCTACGCATCTGTTTGCTGCTTCTTCCACCAGCAGCTGAACCTTGATGATGTGCTGCTAAACGGCAACTCGGTAAGCTGCAAAGTCTGTTAAAAGACCTGTCAGCTGCTCTACGCAGTGGTCCCTGTGACTTGCATCGCTGACTAACTCTCCTGTAGATACCCGCATGTTGCTTTGAATCCTTATAAACTGTTGAACAGATAAAACGGCTGTAAAACAAAGGTTCAGCACATATTGCGGTGGGTTCCTACACTAACCATGCAAATGCTTGTGGTGAGTTGTTCTGAAGAAAATTGCCATGCTTCGCCTGCCTTGGCTGTGTCATGTCTGTCAACCAAATGTGTGACTGTATGTGTTCACTGCTGTGTATTGTCTTCAGGCTGATACCCAGCAGCTGCTGACCCAGGGTTCACTCAACCTCACCAGTGAGCCTTCAGAGCAGGTTGACCGAGCAAATGGATTCATCAACACACCTTGGAGCCTGGATGGTATGCCACATCTCAATGACATGCCACCAGAGCAGCAGCAGGCAGCAGCAGCGGCTGCAGCGGCAGCCCTGCAGAGCTACACTGCATCATCCTCAGCATCAGCAGCGCCAGTAGCAGGCGGCAACCTGCAGGAACTGTTGATAGCGAGCGATGATGGCTTGAACTCCCCTCGGCTGACTTTGGAAGCTGTGGCACATGGTGGAAATGTTGTTGGGTCTGCCCCTGCTGGGCGCTTTGATGACTTCATGCGACAGCAGCAGCAGGAGCAGCGCCGCCGCCAACTGGTGAGCACCCAACCCATAGTGGTTCCTGGTACTGGCAGTGATCACAGCAGTAGACATGGGCTGTCCAGCACTGATGCATTTGCGGTTGGTAGCAGGGGGAATCTGGAGCTGCTGGGGTCCATACCTGCACCTATAGCAGCCAGTGCACCTATGGGTCTAACAGCAATGTCTCTCGGCACCAGCAGTGCTGCAGGGGCAGCCAGCAACAGCGCTAGTGGCATTGGAGGTAGCCGTGGTGTTTATGAGTCAAGGTCAAGTGCTGTATCTGCATCCTGCAACCAGAGCAGCAAGAAAGGAGGGTCGTCTTCTGCTGCCAGACTCATGTCAGCAAGTGGGCAGCAGTTGAAGCGCTTCCTGCTTGGTAGAGGTGCTTCTGAGGGCGGCAGCAGCAGCAGTCAAGGCAGCAGAGAATCTGTAGCAGCAGCAGCAGCGATGCCAGCAGGCGGTGACTGCCATGGAACCAGTACAGACAACATTGCTTTGCAGCCTCATGGTAGGGACAGATTGGGCAGACAGGCTGGACAACAGGCAGCGCAAATGACAGCAGTTCATCAAATAGGGACACCTGCAGCCTTGGCAAACAACGACAGCTACTCAATACAGCGGCAGCAGCAGCAATGGTGCGTCCAGCAACCCCTGTTTTTGCCGCCAG
>LWCB01009018.1:0-15613 GCA_001630525.1 Coelastrella sp. M60
AGTGCTTGCCTCAGTTTGTCATGGGCCGCTTGCACAGTTTAGTGTCTTCCTCAAGACTCTTGAGCTGAGCTCAGGCACCTGAACAAGATGAGCAAAGGCACAATGAAATACCAAAGGGGTTCCGGAACGGTACCAGGTCATGCTTTCTTGCAGCTGCAGCAGCTGGTGCCAGACATAAGATTCAGGTCAGATGCGGTTGGAGCAAAATTACATGTGCTGCCGGCATCATATTGCTGCAGTTGGTGTTGCTGCAGATGTCATTGATGCAGCATTGCGCTGGAAACATCATGATAAGTCAAGCCTGGACACGCTTCATGCGTGGTGCAACAGGCGGTTGGAGTTGCATGCAATCTGGTTACTGCATATGCATACTCATCTATGAGCGATCTGCTTGCCCTGACCCGGACACCTGCGTGTTTGATATGCACGTTACATGCGGTACCGGAGGTATTTCTGAAGTCTGAAGGCTCTATACCGCATGGAAGATCGCGCAGCGCTGCTAGCTAGCTATAGCTAGCAGTCAGTCTCAGGGAGCGGCCGTAATTCTAGCTACGAATCCATTCCATTCCTTTCCCACCACGTGCAATTACTGTGAGTAGCAATAATCTGGCCAACCATGTCGATCATGTCAGTCTGCGCGTAGTGTGCACACTCACGTGGCGCGCAGAGTGTGATACGCATGCTCAGGTTGAGAAGATCACTGCTGCCCTCAGTTACTTCAACATGTGTCTGGTATATAAACGTCCTAATTTTGACCGCACTTTACAGCACGGTTACAGTGGTGATAGGTAGCAAGGTATCACTGCAGGTCCCGTCGATTGCAACATATGACTCAAGAACACGAGCAACTGCCTCATCACGTATCGATTATCATATAGTGACTACTGCCATCCACAGAAGTACACTTGGCTTCATGACAACAGCGTTGTCACGGTGTAGGCAGCATACATAAACGCTGCGATCTGCTGGCTTTTCGTCGGTTACCTTTGTCAGTCTGATTGTTGATCTCAACCAGACCTTGCAAGCCTCTTTGAAGGCGATATAGAGCTTTATATCATGAAGACAGGGCGATGGAATTGTAGCCAACTGGCGTGGGCCTTCTGGGCCCTTGCCCTCCTTTTCCCGCTCCATGCAAGTGCAAATCTGGACATCGCCGAGGACCTCTTCACCACTCAAGGTACTTGTTTTGTTGCATCGTTTAGTTATTGCATAATGCAGTTTTTGGAACGTAAACGAACAATCATGCAAACGGCTCCGGAGCTGTCTGGTGACATAACGACAGGCGATGACCAGACTCGTAGAGTTCGCATTACGTGCCCCAGGATAATACTGTTACTATTCTCGTCGGCTCTGATCACCTCGCATATACCTGGCCGTGCATTGGGCTGTTGTCAATTGCCATGATGTCACGGACTGCCATCCATTACATACCAGTACAGGCGACATTTGCATGCACTTGGACCATGCCTGAGCCTGGTAGTGCGGAAGCTCATCAGCTACGTATTACACACAATGGATCTACTGCGTTTTAGGCACTTGTATCACAATCACCAACATGCCTTCCACAATGCCTCAGACCATTGCACAACAAGAGTTATTCTGACACAACCCCTCTCTACATGTTGTGTAGCAGTGCCTCCTTCTGTGCCCTTATACTGGCTCCAAAAATAGCCTAAACCTTCTTGTTGCTGTTCTGCAGATACCCCTGCTCGCAGACATCTACTGCAACGACAAAGAGATGTTGATCAGGCCTTCCCCCAGGGTCCTGGGCAAGGATTTGGACGGCGCCAACAAGCGCAAAACCAAGCAATTGGTGGTGGATTTGCAGCCCCTCAGCAGGGTGGCAGAGGGTTTGGGGGACAACAACAGGGCTTCACCCAGGGTTTAGGCCGTCGACAACAAACCCCTGTGTATCAGGTTGGTGAACAGGCCACCCCCCAGCAGGGTGGTGGAGGATTTGTCACACAACAACAGGGCTTCAACCAGGGCTTAGGCCGCCGCCAGCAAAACCCTGGACAAGTTGACAACCAGGCTGCATCTGGAGGCTTTGCTAACGGCAACAACCCATTCTTCGGTCAAGGTCAACAAGGACGTCGTCAGCAAGTTACAGGTACTACAGGTACTATTGAACAGCCAGCTTTCGCTCCTACTCCTGCCACTGCTGCACCTGCTGTTGCCACAACACCCAGTACTGCTACTCAACCAGCTACACCTGTAGCAGTCGCTACACCTGCTCCAGTGGCGCTTGAAACACCTACTGCTACAACAACTGGTACAACTTCTGGGGCCCAAGGGCAGCCTGGGTTTGGAAGAGGTAAGCACGACTGCTGTCGTTGATTGCTTAAATCATGCTCAATGAACATGGCCCAGATATCATGCATGACATAAGACAGTAGTATACGCTCAAGATCTGCCACACAAGTCCTATTGCTGCAATCAGTAAGATTGATATCAATGTATCGCAACCTAATGTGCTCCAGTTAGTCATGCACAACTGAACAAACATATTCTTCCTACGTTAGTCCCTGCAGAAAGGCTGGAACTATGGGTGTATGTTAATCACCGCATGAGCAACATGTTGGCTTCACAGGTGTAGGGGCACAACTTATGTATGCACGTGACAGTTCACACGTGACAGTTCACACAACAACTAGTTATGTGCATGCAATGTTACAAAAGTTGTGCTAATGCTCTTGCAGGTGATGGCACCAACTCATTCACTCAGGGTCGTAACCCAGGCCGTAACAACCCATTCAACCCTCCCACCACCACTACCACCCCCACCCCTGTACCAACCACCCCTGTTGGACCTCAGCAGCCATCTGAGACTGCTGCTAGGCCAACTACTGCTGGTACTGTTGTTGGTGGTGGTGGTGGCGCTGTTGTTGCTGCACCAACGCCAGCAGTTGGTACACCTACTAGTGGTGGTGCTGCTCTCTCAACCGCTACCTCTCCGGCCATTGTTGCTATTGGGTCACAAACCGCACCTTCGGGCCAAGCAAGCAGTGGCAATGGTGCAAATAGCGGCAGAGGCACTGCACCTGCGTCAAGTCCTGTATTACCCACTACAAGCAGCCAGAGTGGCAGCAGTGGTGCATCTACAACCCCAGTGTCTTCACCAACACCAACTCCCAGTCCCAACCCAGCAGTTTCAACAACATCTGCACCTGCTGCTGCTGCTGCAGGAGCCGGCCGGCAGCAGCGTGACAGGAACGAACCTCGTCGTGACCGTGAGCAGCAGCAGCAGCAGGGTGGCAACAGGGGTGGTCAACAAGGCCGTCAACAAGGAACAGCAGCAGCAACAGCTGGAGCAGAAGCTGCTGGTGGAAGGCAGGGTAACCAGGGCAGAGGTAGACAGCAGCCTCGCCAAGCTCCCCTGGTCCTACCTGCCTTTAACAGTCTGCGCTATCTTGGTAATGATGTGCCTAGCGTGCTCAACAATGCAGTGTCAACAGGCAGATCAGAAGCAGCAGCCTCAGCCATTGCAGTGGCCAGCTCAAGAGGTCAGGCTTCTGCTGCTGCTGAAAGCATTGTCAGGGGATTCCAGGCTGGCAGGACAGATACTATTGCTGAAGCTGTAGCACAGGCATCAGCAAACAATGTTGGTGCTACAGCTACAGTCCTGGCAGAAACAGCTACCAGAGCACGCAACAGAGGGTTCCTGAATCAGTTTGCCAGGTCTCAGGCAAGGGCGTTCGTAGCAGCGAGACGCCGAGGCAGAATCAATTCTTTCACCGAGGCGATTGCAGAAGCTATCTCACTGGGTGGTCGTGACACTGCCAGGTCTTATGGTGTAGCTTTTGCTCGTGCAGCAGCTGGATCAGATGATGAGCAGCTTGCTTTGGCCGAGGCAACTGCTGTTGCATTCTGTGAAGGCGGTGGCCGGTCACGTGCATTTGCTCAGGCATATGCTGAGGCGTTGAGTAGAGACCCTCGGACTGGATGTTTGGTGTTGTCACGAGCTCGTGCTCTGGCAGTTGCTCAATGCAGGGGTGGTGTTGCTAGAACGTACACTGAGGCACAGGCTGAGTCACGTGTGTTAGGGTTCTGTAGGGCAAGGTACCCAAGTCTGCCAGGTTTTGACAACTACTACATCAACAGGTATAACTATGACCTGGGTGATCTCTTGAGAGGTATTGGAAACTTGTTTGGTTAAGAGCCGTTGGTTAAGAGCCGTTGATGATTAGATTGTCCTGAGTGTTTTGGCTGCTGTGATAAGTAGCAATGGAATGCTTGCAACCTGATCATGCTGCTATGATATTGATGCACTGGCAGTTGCAACCAGAGAATCTAGTGGTATCGTCACCTGTGTGATGACATCTGATGTGCTGTGATAGGAATTTGCCATATGCAGGCTGCAGGCTGTAACTTGCAGCACTTTTGCCACGATTTGTAGCAGAACTGTATATGGTTTGAGAGCTCTGTTGCAGATGCATGATTGCAAGCTGATTGGCTGCAAGGTTGTGGATGTCAGGCTGTGATACCCCAGGCGCCATTGGATGTAGCCTTGTTCTTGGAACTGTAATTGCTAGAAAGGAAACTGCACTGTTGCTTGTTGTTTGCATACTTGCGCTCTTGCATATTGTTGTACTAGTCACTGAATGAGTGACCACCACCAGGGTATTGTGCTTCTCCTGCGACCCACATACGGGAGCTTGGGAAATTTTGTTGTGATGTAAGCTTGGCCAGTTTCAGTATTGCTGAAGAACTGTATACGTGGCCGTGCATGCACCTAGTGATGCATGTGATCTCAGGCGCATGCATAGTTGTATCATTGCAATTTGTCAGAGGGTGTACATGATGTCATGATGTCCCAAGTGCACACATGATGATTGGAAGCACTTGATTGTGACAATCAGATGGGTCTCTGTGGTGAATTATTAGTTTTTTGTTGCGGTTCATATTCTTGTTGATGTTCCAGCAGTTGAATGTTGTAGGATTAATACAGTGCCAAAGTGCTGTAGGCGGTGTTATCCACTCCCCCAGTCGTACATACAGCAGACTTGAGGTTATGTAATGAGCAGCGATGGCTATGGTCGACATGGGCGTAGCATGCAATGCGATATTGTAACTTTGATTTGTGGCCTGATGAAAGCTACTGGCTTGGTAATTTACACTTGGGCCAATGCCAAGTCAACACGATCCTACATAAAACACTGTCAAAGTCGTAACACGCGGTGCTAGGCATCTTCATGTCAATCATCAGCAGCTGCAGGTGGTGCTTATGGCAACAAAGGTGATCTCAACAGTGCACGACTGATATGCTGGATGGCAATTTTGCTATGGCTGATGGGTAGTTAATATACATATGCTGGATGGAAACCTGTGTTTCCATTTATAAGGTTTACAGTGGTTCAGACATATTCATCTGGTGATTCAAACATGTCCATCCGAGTGATCTAAATGTGCTGGCCTGGAGCTGCAGTGTGGTGTATACAACACTTTCAAAGTTACTCAATGCGTTGCTAGGAATGGTGTGTTGTAGGTGACTGACTGAAGCCTCCAGCTGCAGTGTACGTGTGGCTGGTGTTCTCAACCCTTGCCACACAGTCTGTCTTGTTACTGACTCATGCCAGTGATGCAGCCTGCAAATGATCTGCTGTCAGCAGCGAAGTTCGTTGTTAATGTTGGTCAGCACGGGCACTTTAACACCAGCAATAATATGCATGTAATCACAATCCAGAGTGCAGCCTTGGTGTGTAACTATCTGCACAGCATGCAACAGCAAGACCTGATGACATGGGCCTCAAGTTGCGCCCTGCGCCCAAAGTACACAAGGTCAGCAATGTGCAGCATTGGCGTCCAACACAGTCGTGACAATCAAACCTGTAATGATCGACTGATCAGCTAACATAGAACTTTCAACATTGGGCCACTGGCATTCAAAATGTGACAGTAACACAGTCTGCAGAGCGGCAGCTGTGTCAATGCAGGACAGAGCTGGCGATCCAGTCCCATGTTTGGCACACTCCGAGTACTCGTGTTCTATGTACGGTACACAAAACACTTCTGTGTGGTTCTTCTCAAATGCATACCACAACAAAACTCACAAGATGCACTGCATGGGTTACGGTATACTGCATAGAAACCACTGGCAGGCACCGTGCTTTGAACAACTGCAGCACAGAGTACAGACTGCTCCCCAACGCCTTCATTAGCCTTTGGACCAGAATTTCAGCCGCTTGAGGCATATGGGGTCGAATCCAGATGTTACCCTGCTGTATATGTACACAGCAAGCTACGCTTGTATCCACCTTCTCAGGGGTTCTGAATGACAGATTTGCAAGAGTGGCTGAATTCAGGTCTGGCCACAGAACAACCTTCATCTTGCAAGGCGACCATGCCACTGCCGAGCCAGTATGACATGTACAAAGAGATGTTGATTGATCAGAAGATTGTCGGAGTAAGCCACATCATGCAGTCTGTGAGGCATATTCAGCATACCGCCTGCTCAAGTGATGCTCATCCAATCAACACTCATGATGGTTGTACTCATGTGCTGTCACAGTGCTGGCACGGTGCCCCACACAACATACCCACCACGCTCAAGAGATACCAGGTACCACTCTCAAGCCCACCAACAAGTCTATCAGCCTTATATGCATCATAAGACCTTCAGGTGATGGGCTCAATGATGGCAACTGAAGTGTAGTGCAGTAGGTTGCTCAAGCTGGCACCACTGGGTGTAAGCGAACAATATGCAGTGCAATGGTGCAGCAACAACTTTCCCGGAACTCTCAAGGGATACAAAGCCAACAAGGCTACTGTCAAAGACAGCAGGTGCCACGGCTGTTACTGGAGCAGTACTGGGTTGCATCATACTGCTATCACTCATAGCACTGATCACTGACGATATCTTTCATAAGCAACATAAGTGATGCATCACCCCAATCCTTGCACTGCTACTGAGCAGTCACTGACTTTGGCTTCTGCCAAGTTTCATTCAAGAAGAACTTCAAGATATTGCCATTTGTTTGCTGCCCAAACAGTCCGAAAGTTATGAGCTCGAGACTCTGGAAGTCAGTGCAGTGTCTTCTGAAGCTGTTGCCAACAACCAATAGGCCCATGTTGGCTCCTCAACACCAGCATCTGGGCTAACTAAGGCTGCATGTGAAAGCAACACAGGTTGTACAGATACAGAACACCCTTATTCAAAGCTACCTAGGCCATATAATGTAGGCCGCAATCAAGGCAGCTCCATATGCTCTCTGCCTTGCCAATAGGCCCTGCCATAGTCATAGAGTAGCTCTTCCCCTGGCTGAATATCCTTGGCAGCAAAGAAAGCGACTCTGCCTGCTCTCCGGTGGTAGTACCGCACCACATTGGCTCGTGGCCTGCTGTGGTTCATATGCACTGGATGAAACTCTGAGGTGCAGCTGACGTGATCAGCCGCATCAATCACCCATTCTTGGTCAATTGCCATGGCATAGTTGCCCTGCAAAGCACAAATCGCAGCACATGTATGGTTCTGGATGAGGCTGCGTGTTCTGAAAGCGCTGGTAGGAGGCGAGCACCTGGCATTCAAGTGCACATCACTGCATGTGTTGGACCTGTTATATCTAACCCACACGACCGCATGCCACCAGGTTATTCCTCTGGTCTGATGAAGCTCTGATGAAGCCGGGGTGTGATTCAGAAGCTGATGGTGTTCCCTGAAGCTTCAGAAGCTTGCAGCATGAGGTGAACTTACCACACCATCGGGGTACTTGTTGAAGAAAGCGGCCTTGTCCAGTATCTGCCCACTATAGTCTGCTATGTGGCTGCCTGCAGGTATGAATGCTGTGGCATATGCCCCATTGCCTCTGACATCACCAGTTGGCCTTGTGATGATGCATTCAGCAGGATTCACTGCTGGTCCTGTGCTGGGGACGCCAAATTGCACATATACACGACCCCTACAGCATAACAGGAAACCGGTGTACCACACTTGTATAACAACGATGAAGGGTCACTGTAGGCCATTGCGCTACAGGTCCCTGCTGCCAACTCAGTCAGGTATGAGGTTTGATGAGCAGGCTGGTGCATTGTGTATGTTATTGCGGTCAGCCAAGTGAGACCTCAGCAACACAAACAAGAACAGCAACGCTCAGCCGTTGTGGCGGTGCATGGTTTTGCCAAATGTGTTTGCACCATATGGCAGGCCTGCGATTCATGCTCTATGCAGCGCTGTCAACAGCTGGCAGTCAATCACAACTTACACTCTCTGCTTGCAGCATGGTGTCACGCGTGGGCAAACATAAAACATCTTAACTACTTGGGGCCGCAGTATACTAAACCATACCTGTGCAGTTCAAGGTGGAACTTGTCACCTAACAGTAGTTTGCTGGCACCAACAGCCGCTGCTGCCCCTGTTGCTGCCAGCACCAACACCCCAGCCACATCTTGCACGACAACTCGCAGTGCGGGAAGATCAACTTGCGACAGCTCGTGGTATGTCACAAGAGTCACTGCTGTCAATGCTGAAGTTGCTGCAGTGAGCGCTGCGTTTGAATCAAGTGATGGTTGTCGTGCTGGGGGGTCTGCTGTTGCAGTGATGCTAGCAGTACTGTCCTCTAGCTGCCCTACACTTCTCTTAGTAACTACATTGCAAGTAGTTATATGCTTCCTATACGATGTTCTTTGCCAATGCGTGGCGGCACTGTAAGGGCGCCGAGCTCGTGTTTGACCCGTTCCGCAGAATTGCCCACTATGCAAGATCATTACGGCACACTGTAGTCTATACCCAACCTCTTACACACACTGATGGTGAAGACGACGCGCCTATTTCAGCTTAGTCATATGTGTGGTGGCAAGAGCGCACTGCATCTGAGGCAACGGCAGTATCAACCTCACGGGGCTTTGATGTAGATGCACGGACTCTTATAAAGTTGTGTGGGCAGCGCGGTCCAACCATGTCAGCAGTCAGCTACAGGCTCGGGCTTTGCTTTTGATGCTTGTCACTAGCTACAGTACCCCGGCGGACAAGAGGTCTCACGCAAGTACGCCATGATGTTGGATACAAAAACTTACAGCTTCTGCAGAGTCCCATCCTGCTTGTGACCAAGTGCTCAACTTCCTCTCTTAACTCCAGTGAGCTGTTGTCAAGGGTACTAGCACAGCAACACCATATAGTAGGCGTACTGCTTTGTACTGCTCTGCACACTGCCAGCTTGCTCACCAATAAGTACTGCCGTTGTGCAGGCTGCTACTGATGCATGTGGTGAGAAGGGTTGATTGCTCCACTGCCAGGAACTAGCGCACCAGTGTCCTTACTGCCGTGCAGCACATACGCCAGAGCCTCTCACATAAGCAGCTCGCAGTGAAGTGTGGAGGCTGATCTTACGCATATTCTGTATCACAACACCCAACCCCAATGGGGTTATATCAGGCTGTACTCTGATTGCGGTGACTGCTGTTGAGCTGTAGCTGCTGTTGGCGCTAAAGAGGCGGCAGCGTCACCTGAAGCTGCTGTGTGCTGCTGTTGTCGTTGTAACGTTGTCTCTGGGTCCAGAAGCCTCATGAGGAATGCCACCCGGTTGGCGGCCAACTCTGGAGGTGCTGTACACGCAGAACACAACAACAGGCAACGTACAGATCAAGGATGTTGGCTGTCAGCTGAATGGCTGAGTGCATGTTGCGAGTCAAGATTCTTGCAGCTGTGATGATCACAGCTGCATGCTGATGGTGGCTTGATGCAACACGGTGAAGAGCAGCACAACACCAACAGACCTGCACCAGTAACCCAGCTAGTGCTGGTATGGGGTAACAATGAGAGAAAGGGAGCAGTCAACAACTCACCTGCCGCAGTCGCTTCAAACATAACTTCTGCTAGTACTGCTGCCAAGCTGGATGTGCTCAACTGGTTCTCTGCAACAGTCTCCGGCAGCAAGGCAGCCCGAAACAGCGTCAAGAGGTGCCTCAGCGTTGCCCACTCCGCAACAGACATGGCATCCGACAGCAACGAAGTGCAAGAAGGCGCTGCTGGCACACAGTGCATGAGCACAGCACTGACATGAGTTGGCATGAAGGTATCGGGCAGCTGCTGCAACATCAGCAGCAGCGCAGCCGCCACCTGATGCACTGAGATATGGCTAGCAAAGTCCAGACCAGTATCTAAAGCCCACCGCACAGGTGCTGTTATTTCCAGAAGCTGCTGCTGTTGGGACTCACTGCAAAGCTGAGGCAACCTGCTACTGCTGCTTTTGCTTGATGCTGGTTGATTACCCAGACACAGCTGCAGGCTGTTGACAAATATGCCTGGTGTGTGCAGACGCTTGCCTGCCTGCAAGCCAGTTGAGGGATGCACAACACGTTGTATGAGCAACAGACGTGTATGACCTGAAGCCTTCACCCATCCAGTGTGTGACACTGCAGACTAGAAACGCTTGCGCATGCAGCTTGTTGTTATTGCTGCCGGCTCCTTTGGTTCCAATACACTCTGAACCTTATCATGCTGGTTTGCAATGATACCCGTCAGCAATAAGACCTACCCTGAGGTAAGTGACAAGCCGCTGCACCTCCTTTGGCACCCTCTCTTCCACGCCACTGGGAGAGACAGCACGAGCAGCAGCTGCTGCTGATGTATTGCTGCCTCCCACAGTCAGCTGCTCAGCTTGTATACCAAGCAGGTCTGCTTCAGCTGCTGCATCCCCCAGCTGCTTTGGCCTGCTGAGACCCTCATAAAGCAGCTTCTGACCCGCTTCATTCAGGCTCTCAACTGCCACAACAGGACTGTCACCATATGTTAGCAGGGCATCAAGATCAGTACCAAAGCAGCTTTGCAGGTATGTGCCTCGCACACTAATGAAACTGTCAGAGGCATCTTCCAGGCGCAGGATGAGGATAGCATCCAGGGTGTTGATGGGTGCCGGGGGTTTGGCTGGGTTTGCTGCCAGGTATGCTGCTGCACTATTTGGCCCACCACCAGTGATGCAGGCCGTCAGAGTAATCTCAGCGCTATTACCTGCAGTTGTGTGCACAGACATACAAATACAGCGCCAAAATCCCCATGAGCAGCCAACAGTAGGTGAATTTCCTGTGATGTTGCTGATTACCAGCGCTGAGGTGGCCTACATGAAGACCACTTCATAAACCACGCACAAGCAGTTCCTTTGCAGGGTTGCACAACTTGCAGGCTCAGCTGTGAGGGTCGCTAACATAGCCTCAGAATCAAACATATGCGCTGGTGCTTACCCTCCTGCACTTCTCCCTCAACAGGCCTAATGGTCAACCAAGGTGGGCAGATGGGTTGATTGTCGTCCCAAGACATCAGACCATCACAGCTCAGACGCGGTTTGGGAGGAGGCACAAAATAGTACCTGCAACACCATCGTCAGCATGTGTTGGAACTTCACGATCCCTGTGACAAGTCTTGTCCATATAAACAGAGAGATGAGTGCTGGAGTCTTGCCAGAAGATGCCAGTTGCGCAACCATTTGATAATTATGATGTCAACAGAAATGGAGTAGGTCAGCTCACCGTGCAACACAGTTGCCGACATTTGACAGGGTAACAGAGAAATTGAGTACTGTTCCATATGGTACCAGCTGCAGCTCGATGAAGTTTTGACTCAAAGAACACCTGCAGAGTAAAAGGACAAAGAGTTTTTCAAATATCAATCAACAGCAGTATGCACTGATGACACTCATGGCCAGAGCAACTAAAGCCAACACTCATTTGACACCTTTCACCCATGTAATCATGCACATGTTATCGAGCAAAGTAGTAACAGGCACCAAGTTGTACGTTGTTGAGTTATGCCTGTGACACCAGCTTCAAGCACTTTCAACCATACACTTCTCAAACAGCAGGCGATCAACGTAGCAACAACTATGTTGTTATATAGCAAGTCTCAATAAGCTGCTCACTTTGGTCTTGCTGCATTGTCAGACATGTCCACTAGTCGTCTGCAGGACTCTGCTAGCTGCTGCACAGCATCCCGATTGTACCTGTGAAAGCAGGAAATCCAGCAATCAGTCAAAAGAAGAGAAGCACCATGCTCAATGATCAAGCGGCACAAAGGCATCAGGCTGCAGGCATTACCGAATTGAGTGACAGTGCATGGCACTACCATCATGGAGCAGCACAAATTGTAGGGGCCTAGGAACCCTATCAGGGCGTAACTCATCCACTGAGTTCACCTATGTGCTTGGAAAAGGAATGCAGCTGCAACTGGGCGGTGGTCGGAGACAGCTATCTCCCCTCGCCCATAAGCCAGCTGGTACAACTGCCTCCCCGGTAGCCACAACACCCTGTCACACCAGGCCGGCGTGCGCTTCTTCTGCTTCTCAACACTGGCAGGAGAGTCACACCCGCTATGGGCACTGGCATCTACGACAACATGTACAACAGGGGATTGGTTCCCTAGCCCGTTCCTGTTGTAAGTATATCGTACCTCGGGAGTTGGCAGATAAGCATCCCATGATGAAAGGACAGTCTTCACAAAGAGAATGCCCTCCGCTGTCAGGCGCACCTTCTGCTTCTGCACTGTCTACTAAACTCAGATTGCTGTCCACTGCTCTCACAGCAGCAATACCAGGTGGCAAGGGCTCTCCACTGTATACATTACAGCCCAAGTGATACTTGTAGGTAGGATCAAATGTGATAGGTCCTTCACGCCAACCCTGCAGAGCAGCAACCAGCCTCAATGGATAAGCAGCAGCCGTCTATCCTGGTAACAAAATAGCACACTTCGTACCAAGACAGTCTCTTGCTGGCAGGAATATCAGGGCCTTATTCAGCGACGTTCATGCTCATGGCATGTCAGTGCACCTATGCGGAGCCACCAACCTTGAACACTTTGCCTGCAGCCATCTCCCTGGTTAGCTGATCATGGCTCAGCAGTGCTTCAAGTTTGCCACCTCGTATATACCTGCAAATACCCCACTGCTTTCATCAAGATCTCATATTCCCAGTGTGTTTCGTGGCTGCACTATACCGAGCAAAGCTGACGCTCACCAGTTGTGCAAACCAGAGTGCTTGCTTGTATTGCAGCGCAACAAATACTCACCGCCTAGCTTCATCATCTCCACACACCAACCGGTAGTTAAGGTCGCCCAGCCATATCGCATTATCATGATCCATGATGCATGAGCTGCTGCCCCAGTGACCACCACTTATAAATTGCTGCTGCTGCTGCTGCTGGGCAAGCTCTGCAAGCAATTCACCCAGAGTTTCCTGTTGGTACCTCAAGAAGGCAGAGGGTACGACTGGGATCGAGAGGCATATAGCGCTGGCAAGCGCATGAGAGAGCACACCTCTCTGCTGTGCCAACACTGCACCCGTAAGCATAACAAACCCTTGTCCATGATAGACCTCAACTCTATGTTTGCTTGTTACCTGCTGTGGTTGCATAGGATGCGAACGTGCATCTGCGCATGATCTCAGCCACATCGTTGTTTCGTTTGATTTCATCTCCCTCTTGATCACCAGATGCCAAGTGAGAGCACACCACCACAAGGGCTGCATCATATACCCGCATACGCACAGCAACAGCACCCTTATTGCCAAGGTAACCTCCAAATCCAGTTGCAGCTGTAGTAGCCTGGATACCCCGTATGTGACGTGCTATACGCTTGCGAGCCCAGACTGACAGGTACAGCCCCACCAGCTGCTTGCATGTGACCTGGAAAAGCATGGCAATGAGCAGAGGAGTGAGCAAGTTGAGGCTTTGCTCAGACCTGCGAAGTAGCAGTTGCTGTTGTATTGAGTTGCTATACTTTCTCATCCTCAGTTGCTCTATGCGGCTGGAGTAAAGCCGCTGCTATTGCCCTGGGATGCGAACGGCGCCCATGGGACAGTACAACACCATACAGTCATGTGGCCGAAGCGCCTGCTGTGCCAATCTCAGCACATTGACATTGGCTGCAGCCCACCTGCACATACATGTAGTCCTTGTCCTCAGAGTCCGCTAGTGCGATAGCCAGCCTTGCTTGCTGCTGCTGTTCACTGGCAGCTGCCAATGATGGGAAGCCATCTTGCTGCAACTGCTCAGTGCTATCCCCATTGGCACCACTCCACATCTTATCCATGGCACCAGCAATGTTGGCTGCCTGACTGGAGATCACATTGTAGGCATAGGCAGCCTGCACCATAACAGGGCTGTCACAAGTCAATACCTTGACAATTCATCTAGGCAGGCGTATGAAGTGACGGCCTGGCATCTTACTGCAGCAGACATGCCCCAGAAACAGCAGACTGTCCCCCCATATGCAAGCAGCTGCATGACACACAGCAGGGTATCAGGTCATGCACACTGATGACTTGCACCAACCTCACCTGTGATCCCAGTGTCTCTAAGTTGGGGTACATAGCATGACTGGCAGCCGAACTGCCAAACGTGCGACCAAAGTTGCGGGTAGCCCTGCAGGTGGTGCATGCAGTATACTTGGAGAAACATATTCGCTGCTGCTAGTCTGCTTCTTCTTGAGTGGGACCGGCTGGTGTCCAGGAAGAGAGCACAAACAAGGGGGCACTGCATGTCACACCTTCGAGCATCGCTGATTTCCATCTACGTGTGGTGCTGCAACAGGGCAGGAACTCGACAAACAAACTCTGCAAATATCACCCACCACTCATCACCATTAAGTGTGCTGGCCAGCGCATAATCCCAAGCATCAGCTCCGGCACTGCTTGGACCAGCGATGACATTGCCTGCTGACAGAGGGACGACTTCCTGGAACCCAATGACCACAATGTCTGGTCCAATGGATGCAGCTGGTGTTGTTGCTGTTGCGTTGGCGCTCTGTGTGTTTGGCCAGCAGTCTTTCCATTGATCCAGCCAATCATGCAGCTTGAGGCCTGCAGGGGGCTTCTTGCCTGCCACATTGTATGTGCCTGCCTGCAGTGATTGCAGCTGGGTACTGTGAACACATGAGTAAGCATAATTGCTACTTTATCACAACTAAAATGATTACGACTGGAGTACCAAGTCTCTTGCTGGATACTGTTGCATGTCTGTTGCTAGTACTAGAGCTATGCGTAGATATCCATGCATGTTCTTATGACCATGTTCCCCTCAGCTGGCCTGCTGTTGTTCACCTACCAGAACTTTTACATCAGATGTTTCTATGTATTCTTCTGCGTTGTGAGAGAAAAACTGTTTGCGTAGCTTTGCACTCCTGAAGTCCCGCAATAGATGTTCCAGTACAGGATCATTCTGCCTAGGCCACTCAGAGCTTGAGCGACCTGTGAGGATAGTTTCATGAAGATATGTACAGCACACTCAACAGCTCATGTAAGCAACGGTGCACTTAGCTGCCAGTTATGACTGCCATGTTTATTGCACCAAGACACACCCCCCAATCCCAAGTTCTCAGCAGAAAGACAGAGTGGTGTCAACAGCACAGCTGCTGCATGAATATAAGCCAGGAACATCGTTTGGATAACAGCATCACTTGCTTGTCCGGGAAGTTGTGTCGACCACTGGTCAATGATCATCAAAGTGCTTTTCATACCTGCTTGAGATGGTACTGCGTGAGCTGAGGGCACATCCACTGCTTTGTGCTGCATCAGGCAAGTGAGGGCGTACTTGATCAGTGTAGGAAGAAACAGTAAAGATCAATACAATATCTTGCCAGCTTTTTACACACGGACTGCTCACCACCAGGTTCGCTGCTTTCGCTATCAACTGCTT
>LWCB01009030.1:0-14083 GCA_001630525.1 Coelastrella sp. M60
TCTGCAATGAGATGCGCTTCAGGGATACTGCTCGGTATCCTGATGAAGAAGCCTCCATTACTTGTTTTCTGGTAGACTGCAGGTGCAACATTAAGCAGTTGTGCCTTGGCCGGTGCTTGCCAGAGCACTGGTACCTGACAAAGCAGCAGCCCTCCACAACATGCACATGAGCCCCAGGGACCCTTTTCCGGGAAGCAAGGAATCCTAAACGGTCACAGTTTGATTTCTGCAGTAAGTGGTAAACCACTAAGAGGACAGTTGCTGCTACGCCTTCTGACAGTACACAAGGTGCATGACAAGGACAATGGTCAGGCTTGTTGGTTGAACCCTGGCAGTGCAGTGCTGTAGCCAGAGAATCAATGCAGTAACAACTCAATGTTTGAACGTCGGCTGTGATGTTGGAAAGTGCTCAAGGTGCGATTGCCAGTGCGGTTACATGCTGCGTGACATCAGCAAGGGCCTATCCGTGCTCACCGCACGGAATTATGATAGAAAACACCAGAACAAACAGCCAAAGTCCTACCGCACCATTGAAGGTCAACAGGAACGGTAAATTGGCTTCGCGCGCGGTTTCACCGACATAACAACTGTGCTGTGCTTTGCATTGAGATTGGGACCAATTGACTGCATTTGCATTATATTTGCATATAAGAAGCAAAGTACATTGGATGGTGTTGATTACCTTGAATATGCCTATGACGGACTCGCTTCCCGTCTGAAGCACACTGTGAATATACATCCTCACCGTTGAAAGACGAATAGCTAGGAAAAGTGGATACACCAAGCTACCGAGGGTTACACGCTACCCTTGCGCCAGTTGTTGTGCCTATGGAATCTCGTGCTTGAGTGCGGATTTACCAGCACAAACATGCAGGCACGATACATGCAGTCCAGGTTGGGCGTCAGGAATGTCGCTGTGGGGAGGACAGCAGTCAGCCAACACAGTGCGAGACCCATCAGGGGTGTTCTGCAGCTGCAGCGCCAATACCTGCGAGTGACAGCAAATGCAGCAGCTGCAGCAGCGCCCGTGCCAAATTCTTCACCAGTCGCCAGCAAGCCTTGGTGGAAACATGCTTTGGACTGGTGGGATGTTGGCCAGACAGAAAACGAAAAGAACCAGAAGCCTCAAAAGCTGTCAGAAACCCTGAACATGGCATGGCAGCTTATTGCATCAGAGAAGAAGTTGATAGCTACAGCAGGCTTCCTCATGGTGAGTTCGTCATAGAGGCTCTGCATGGCAACCACACCTCGCCGTTCATGTTGGGTACTCATTGCTACTAAGGGTGCAACAGCTGCACAGGACTGTACAAGGAACTACATATAAGTGTGTACAAACACCAAGCAAGCGACAAAGCACCCAAGTAGCAGTGTTCTCACTCACCTTAGCAGATCAAGATACTGCCTTCCTTCCTTCTGCTGCTTGCGTTGCATAGCCTGGATTGCGGCAAAGCTACTGACTCTGGTAGAGGCAAGCACTGCAACGGCGTCTGTTGCCCTGTCTATTGCAGGTTGCTGCATCAATGTGCGAGCTAATGATTCCGCACTACACGTCCAAAATCATATTTGCCATCACCAAGCAGGTGCCCATGCACCAGTTCAAGCAGTATCTCATGGCATATGGAGCCTTTGCCTTGGGCTTTGCAGTATTTGCTGCAGGCAGGGGTGCCTTGTTCAGTGTTATCAACAATAAACTCTCGCGGCAGTTGAGGTAAGCCAAAGTTCAAGAACCACGTCTGTCCTGTGTCTTGACATCCAAACAGAGCAGCATTTGATAGAACGCTGAAGCAGACACAGCAGTTGCATCGCCTGAAGGCTGTGCGCATTGCTGCTGTTGTCGCGTGCATTGCTGCTGCCGTCGCCTATGGAGCAGGACAGCAGGAGAGCTGTACAAACTTTCCTTGCACATCCTCAGTTGTAGCAAATGCTTGGCTGTTGATCAGGTATTTGTATCTGCTTTTTGTGATCTTCCTGGTGATTTTCACTGCACAGGTATCGCTTGTATGGTGTATTGTTACGCGAAGAAGCATCATTTCATGATGTACATGAGCCTGGACAGTTGACCAGCAGGTTGACCAGTGACTGTTACGCCATCACGCGCTGCATTGCAACAAATGTGAATGTGGCGCTGAGGAATCTGGTGCAGGTCATCGGTGAGTTGAGCAGCAGGGCCAACTCAGCGGCGGGGTCAACATGAAGTAGCTGGCGACAAGCAGTGTTCACTTCTTGTTACACTCTCACAGTGGCATGTTGATACAGGGTCCGGGTGCGCTCTTTCACCCATGATATGCACGCCTTGGTGGCTTGCCATGGCAGTTTCAGTGCGTATATGCTTCCCCCAACATATGCTGCTGTGTGCTGCTTCTGCTGTCCAGGCGGAGGTGCAATTTTGCTCACCCTTTCACCTCAGTTGACAGGGTTGTGCCTCGCCATCTTCACAGCTCTGTGGGGCTTCACAGTTTTGTATGGTAGTTACAGCAGGCACAGCCAGAGAGTGGTGCAGGATGTGCTGGCAGGCAGCACTGCTTGTGCAGAGGAAGCATTCACATCGCTCAGGGTTGTGCGCACTTTCGGAACAGAACAGCGGGAGCAGGACAGATACAAAACTTGGCTTGAGTGAGTGTGAGCTTGAGCAGTGCTTGGATTGGGAATCTTGTCTTGCTGAATAGTTGCTGTTATCGCAAGCTCACAAGCTGCAGTGCTAAGTCTACAGGATCTGGTTCCATGCTGACCAGATCTGTGATGTGTTCTGCAGTCACCTGATTCTAGCAGCAACTCCTGTCCTTGACAAGCGTACCTGGTTGTCGTCTGTTTGTCCTGCAGCAAGTTGTACAGTGTGGGCATGAGGCAGTCAGCAGCCTGGGGCGTGTACCTGGTTGCTGGCACCACAGCACATCACGCCAGCTTGGTGTTGTCGTTACTGCTGGGCGGGTCAATGGTGTATCAGGGCATGATCACAGCAGAGCAGTTGACGAGCTTTATGTTCTATGTGCAGTTGGTGACAGCCAGCAGCTTGGCAGTGTGTGATCAGTATGGTGCTGTGATGGAGGTAAGAGTTCAAGCAGCAGGTTGGCTTACTTGTCATTTTTAAGGCAAGATGTAGTCGTAAGACTCCACCTGACAAGAAGCATGTGACCGGTATGGGCTTAGTAGAAGTAGAAACACTGCAGCCTGGTAAAAACACCAAAGGACTTGCTGATCGTTGCTGTTGCTGTCTTACCCTCAGGCTATTGGTGCCAGTGAGCGTGTAATGCAGCACCTCAATGACCCTCCCGCTCCTCAGATCGCCTCAGGAGCAAAGCCTGCTGGCATCTTCAGAGGAGAAGTGGAGTTCAAGAACGTTCACTATGTATATCCCAACAGGTCAGTGGCTCCATGCAACCCAAGAATGACACTTGTCTAGTTTAATCATAATGTGCAGTGTCATGCTGCCGGTCTAGAGTACCCCTGGTGACCTGGAACTGTGCAGCACAGTCCAATAATGCACCTCCTGACGCTTCTTTGCTGTTGCTGTGCTGTCTGGCGCGCTATTCCATCAGGCCTGATGCTCCTGCGCTGCAAGGCGTTGATCTGTGGCTGCAACCTGGCAAGCTCACTGCCCTTGTAGGACCCAGCGGCAGCGGCAAGAGCACACTGGTCTCATTACTGCAGAGGTTATATGATGCGACAGGTGATGGTGCAACATGTTGTATGTCTTCCCAGGCTCGTCACAGTTGCGCTGGTGGTTTCAGCTTCCTAGCATGAACAGGCTGCTAGAATGTGTCGTGCTCAAACAGCGCTCTCACAATATGCGCTGAACTGTGGCATGCATGGGAAGTGCTTCACAGGGTTCAGTCGGACATAGGTCTGCTGCCGCTGCCATTGTTTATTGCATCTCTGTCTATTCCCTGATAACTGCAGAGGGGCAGGTGCTGGTTGATGGAGTTGACCTCACCCTGCTTGATGCCAACTGGTATCGCAGCAGAGTTGGTGTGGTCAGTCAGGAACCTAGGCTTTTCAGCCTGACTGTCAGGGACAATATCACTTATGGCTGCCCCTTCATGTAAGCAACATGACTAACACATATGCAACAATTAATGTACCTTCTGCATACAGTGGTCATTGATCAGTGCTTGCAGGGCATAGTGTGAGTTGCACAAGGGGTTGAAGTCTTATGAACATGCTTTACGTGTTTGATTGTCAACAATATTCGGGAGCTGGCAACAAGACATAACTCAGGAAGCAGGTTTACAGCTATGGCATTGAACTGTATGGCATCCTTCAAAGCACGTCAGATACAGAGGGTAGGCGTTGTTGCTTTGGACAATCCAGCTGATTGCCTCTGCCTGGTGGCGCTTTTGTTATGCTACAGGCCTACACAAGCAGACGTTGAGGAGTCAGCCAAGGCAGCTAATGCTCATGACTTTATCATGGCTCTGCCCCAGGGGTATGACACCATGGTAACAGACAAGTTGTTGTCAGGAGGTCAGCGGCAGCGCATCACGTTAGCCCGTGCCCTGGTCAGAAAGCCAGCATTGTTGATTCTTGATGAGGCAACATCAGCACTAGATGCTGAGAGTGAAGAGCTAGTGCAGCAGGTGGGTGATGCCTAAGATTTGCAGACTTTCAAGAGAGTTGTGATTCAAGACATGAACTGAAGGCTCTCTCTGCTCAGTGTTGAGACAGTAAAGCAGTGTCTGTGGGTTCTTCTTGTATGGTACCTGATGACTACTGTGTTGCTGTTGTTCTGTGGGTAGTGTATCATCCAAGCATAGGCTGCCCATGCAGCCCCGCACCCCCCCTGCTTACAATTTGCGATACAATTGGGCACAATTTGATAAAGCCACTGTGTACAGCAACAGTTTTGTCTTTGCTGACTTGTGCCTGACACATCCTGTTGCCAGGCGCTTGATCGTGCCATGACGCCTGATGAGAACAATGGCGTGGCTCGCACTGTGCTGGTGATTGCTCATCGGTTGTCAACCGTGCGTAATGCACACACAATTGTGGTGCTGGATAAGGGCAAGGTGGGGGTCAGGGGCGTTGGCAGTGCAGCTGCATACACAGGAGCAGCGCAGCAAAAGATATGAGGTGTTGTGCAGACTTGTTCATCCCATGTGTTAATGGTATGTGTAGTTGTATGACTGCTGTCATTGCATTGTCATTAGAAGCAGTGGTAGAGTTACATGCAGGCATCATGTATGGTGCATGTGGGCCTACCATGCAGTAGTAGGCTGCTGCTGTTGTGCAACGGCCATTTCAACAGCAACAAGGAAATGGCTGCTTGCAGGTTGCTGAGCAAGGCACTCACAGTGAGTTGGTGACCAAGCGGGGCATCTACTGGAACCTGGTGAGACGGCAGCAGAAAGGTCTGGGACCCAGTGACAGAGATCTGTCACCACGGCCCAAAGACCCACCTATGCTCAGCAGTAGGGACTGGGACTATGGGGAATCTGGAAAACCCATGCAGAGCAGGTGTGTGCTTGTCATAGTTGCCTGCAGCAGAAGAAGTTGACATCCACGTTTGTTGTTGTTGAGAAAGCTTGGTCATCTATGTGGCTGCTGTCATGAGTGGTATCTTGTTGTGAACAAGCCGATAATCCTTGATATCTTGCATATGCTATTTGTGAATGTCATACTTGCCACTTTGGCCTCATCGTCTATTGCTGGATTCTTGTGCTTTGTGTATGCAGGGATGGCGGTGCAGGTGGCATGTCACTGAGATCAATCACTCCATTGCCAGACATGGTGGAGGGCAATGCCTCAGCAAATGCGGACAGTCCTAGGGAGCTGCTTGTGCAGTCAGTACCATCCGTTAGCAGCTCTCTGGCATCTGTTGCTGTGAGCATGGATGAGGAGGTGGGGGAAACAGAGGAAAGTACCCCTGGCTCTGCTGTTAGTGGCAGGCACCTCCCTCCTGCATCGCAACAAACAAACGGCTCCAACGGTAATCAGCCGTCCCCGCAGGGTGCTGCAGCTGATGTGAGCAGCACACAGGCTCAAAAGGGCAGTCCTGGTAATGGCAGGAGTCATCAGCAGCAGCATCAGGGGACTCAGCCTTCAGGGGATCTGTCACTTAGAGGTGTGGTGAATGATATCGTGCCACTGAAGAGCAAGCTGAATGTTGAGCGGGCAGTGCAGCCAGAGCACCAAGAAGCCAAGGTACAGGGCTAATGGTGCTGTGGCAGTGCAGGGCCAATAGCAGCAACAGCAGCTGTGCAATGGTGTTATTACTGTTCGCTTGAAACGCATCAAACTTGTCATGTAACACATTGGTCATAGATGGTGTGCTTTGTCTCCTTGGCTCTGGTGTCGTCATGAGGCTATGGCTTTTGTGCCACTCACAGCTGACATATAGCTTCAGGGTTGCAGGCAATACTTTTTGTTGGCAGCCATGTGGCTGTATCTTGTTGTGATGTACAAGTGGTGTCTTCTGTCTTGTGTCATGGTGTCAATGCGATACACCATGTGTGCACTGTGACAACATAATGTGGCCTGTCGCTTAGTGTGCCTTTTCTGATGGCGCTTGTTGTCACCCGGTGTTGGATGCGTGCAAGAGCACGTTTGTGCATGTGTGTGGAACCTGTCGATGGTTGGCTGCCTGACTGCTGTGCAGGCTCTGTGTTTGTGTGTGCCAGGGTTGCATGGACATCCACGGATGCAGATGTACTACTTACCTCGGCAATGTTCTATAGGATGATGCATTGGGACATTGGTATGTCTCACAGATCTCAAGCAGGTGTGGCGTTTGCTTCCACCACATCAGATCTCATGAGTGGGTGAGTATCTACTGTACTGCCAGCACTGACATGTGCCCTTGTTTGAGTGGTTGCGCAGAATTGATAAGTGGACCTGGGCTGTTTATGTTTAGGGCTACATAGCCAGCAAGCACTGCCAATGCCTTTGAGCGCTTGTGTCTTGTTGTAGTGCTGCTGGAGAGGTGGAAGAATACCTGCTTACCTGCTTCTGGTCCTTGTTGTCGTGTCCAGTGTCCACATGCTTACCATATGGTGTGTGTGGGATGCTCAAAAGATGCATCCGACTTGTGTGCTATGACCTGCAGTCCTTGGGGCTGTGCTTTTGAAGAGTGATATGAGGATTCTTGTTCCTGTGCTGTCAGTTGCAGTGTCGAGCTGTTGTCCACCACTGTGCTGCAGGACCATCCATTCTATGGCAGTTGCTGCTAACTAACAGTTGAAGTTGTTGGATAGCACTCCTGGATGTGTTGCCAAGTTTACCATGCCAATACAGTGAGCCAGCTGTTGGGCCATGACCCAGTTGCACCAGCAGTGCATGGCACACTTGCAGTTTACCCCTACTGATGTGGCAGGTTGCTTATGTTGCTTGTGTTGCCTCCTGATTCTCCTCAAAGTTTGAGTGTGTTCTGTGTGTGTACCATAGATAAGGGAGGGTCTATGAGCATCACTGTTGCCATCACTGATGGACTTGATCCACAGCTCAACTGGAGTACATCGTCTTGCTCATCATATGTGTGCTGCGAGTGAGTGTCACTGCTGTGATGCAGTGTCCATTGCCTGGGATCATGTTGAGCTCTGCTGTTGCTGTTGTTGGCTGGCTCAGCACACGCTGAAACAAGCTGTGGCTGCAGGCATGCGGGTCTGAGTGGCAGGCAACAGTTGGTCAGGTGCTTGTCTGAGAGTACAGAGCAGATATGCTTCTAGAATCCCTCTTGACTGATGTCATTGAGGTATTGCATAACAAATCGCTACTTGTGAAGCTTTGCAGCAGCTTGCCTGGAATCTCAGGGCATCGTTGGGGGTTTTGTAGTGTCAGGGTAGCAGGCCATTGCCTCCTTGGGTCCCTAGGGTTGAACTCCTGTTTTTTACGTCACCTGAGCAGTGATGCTGTTTCTTCATGTATCGTGCTTGCTATTAGTGTATATGAAGCAGCAGGGCATTTGTAGGTGTCATGCAGGTTGAGGAATCAGGTACTTTGGTTGGGCTTCAACATCTTTGAACAAGCAACATCTGTCAGTGGCGTTGCTGTCTAGATCTTGTACAGTCATGTCATCTAGTGCCAGCCCTTGGGGTGCTGTTAGGGGGCCTCCCTCGTCCAAGCTTGCAGTTTTGTGTGTGCGCACCACACTCTTGCGCATGAATGGTCATGTCTTTCTTTCTGGAGGCCCTCCTGCTGTAGTGGGTGTTCTCAACACAAAGGCCACAGACATCTTAAGTCTCGTTTTTTGTCTCCATAGTATACTATTCTACAAGATGTAGGCCAGCTTGGATCATGTTGACAACCCATCATGCATTGTTGATATGCAGATCTGTGCACTTGAAAGTGCACGGATATGTGAATGTCGGGTGCTTTCCCAAGTACATGCAGACAATATCATGCGGCATGATGACATCGATGTGGTAAATCCGCATTTGTCTCGGGTAACTTTGGACTCGCAGCAGGATGGAGTCTGAGTTCAGAGGCATAAAGCTACTAGTACAACTTGCTGACACAGGTCTGGTGGCGGCCCCAGTCATTGTCATCATGGCATGATAAACAGCTGTGTTGGGCATAATATATGTGGCATGGCCAAATTTGTCAACAGTGTATGATACAATGCTTTGGTCAATAGTGCTTTCAGCCTGAAAGTCAGTGACTCAAAAGTCTGCAGACAATATCAAGGCGGGTCCGGCCTATACTGCACATGTTATGCTTTCTTCGCGTTTGCTATGTTTCTTATACATGTGTACACAGAAAAACAAACGTACAAACGTACGCATCAATCTGCAACTTCGTTACATGTCAAACCGTACTCTTGAGACAAATTGATCAGTGCGTCTGATATGCAGACACTGCATCTCCCTGCCAATAGGATGCACACTGCGCTGCAACATCAACATATGGAGATGCAGTTGGTAGCGTGCGTGCTTAGGGTGGATGGCCAGCACCTTGGCAGACACGCCAAGAGCTTTTGTTCAAATCTGTAAAAAGCACTGCACATGCACTGCATACATTATGCTGAAGCCTGAGAAGTGCACACTTGCAAAGAATTCTGTTGCAGGTCAAACCAATTGCAATAAGTCCAAGTCAGCCCTGTACACTTGAATTGCTCTGCTCAGACGAAGCAACACTATTGCTTCTCAGGAGGCCTCATGACACCAATGACTTCTGCAGAAGCATACTACTACCTGCATACTACTGGTATGCCTGGGTAAGGGCCTGTTACTGCACCGCACAAGCATCCAACAACTTACTGGCATACATTCAAGCACAACAGCAACTTCAGGTAGTGGGTGCTGCATGTACTTGCCTATCAATGCTGCATGCTGAGTTCGACTGCTGCCATGAGGTGTGTCAGCAATATACAACCTGTCAACATCATTCTGATGAAGCTGTATGTTTGTGCATCGCTGCGTTACGGACGTGCACAAACCCCATCGCAGAATGGGGCTACCACAATTGCGTCACTAGCTGTTGGAATGTTTCCCAGCAGACCATTCATCACTGCAATCACTGCAACAATTACTGCAACGAGTGCTGCCACTGGGCTGCTGGCTGATTGAAAGATCCAGGTGCAGCTGCTGGTCCAGCTGTTGTAGCAGTTGTGTCATGCAGTGGCCCAGCCACTACAGGCAGCACTGGTCTCACTCCTGGTGCTGCTCTGGGTATCACCATAGGCGGTTCACCAATCCTGAATCGATGTAAGAACTGCTGCAGATGCTCTGATGTCTTTTGTGGCTCATCCTCCTGAGGCGCATAACAAACAGCAGTATAGTTGCTCCGGTTTGATGACATCTTGAAGTTGTTCTACAAGCTGCAGTGGAGCTTAGAAGCTGCAGCTCATGCAGGTGACGCTACAGATGCCAATTGAAGCCAGTGGCAATATCAAACAAGTAAGAAAAGGGTGACGATCTGGCACACAACTTGCAGTATGATGTGCTGTACTGCTCCGCCCACCTGTATTGCATGACCAGCTGTTGGCATCAACACCAGTTGAAACTTGCCCTGCATCTGACCGATTGTGAGTGACTTGTCCAGCCTGACAGCAGACAGACCAGCAACAGGAAGATTCAGCAATCCTACCACAGAAGACAGCTACACACAAGGCAGTCTACGAATAGGGTCACTCATGACACAAACTCAACCTGTGGCATGATGGTGACTGAAGTTGGAGAGATGACGCATGAGATACCAACCAGATTCTTGACCACAGAACACAAGCTGCCAAACCTGCATGAGGTCAACCTTTCTCTCTGTCCAGCAGCAGCACGACAGTATTCAGGCTGCAGATTAGCCCTTCTTGGCCGTCATACACACCTGTCTGTTCCTGCTAGCAGCAACATCTTTGGTACTGGTAGCGCCAGGAATGCATCACTGAGTCCCTTGTACCAGCCCTCCCAGTACTGTCTGCTGGCAGCTAGGGGCGTGCGCCATGTCCACACAGCACTGCTGTCACCTGCCTGAACAGTAGAAGAAACACAAGTGATATGACTTCAGCCAGAAGTACAGCTCATACGTACATAAAAGTTGTGCTGTGCTGAACACGTGCTTAAGTCCTGCCTCATCAGAAACCTGCCATATGTTGCAAGCAGTGCTGTTGTACCTCCAACAGGCCTGCATCAGTACGCTACAATCCATGTAGACAAAGCTCTACACTGGAAGTGTACAAATGCATGAGGGGCGAGAGCAGTAGTGTTGCAGCAACACTGCTTACCTGCACCAGTTGAGACACTAACGATACTCCTGCCATTTCTCTGTTCTTACATACACCACTGCGCACTGCCCAGTCTACTGCTGCTTGTAATGACTGGAACATGACTGGTCTGCTGTGCAACACTCCCATCATGTGGGGCAGGGCAGCTGCACTCAGACATTGGCAGACAGCAGGTGTTGACAGCAGCAGCAAAGATCCACAGATAACAGCCATTCAACAGCATGGGGTTGCAAATAATGCTGCTACTCATCTTGAAAATGATAGCAACGTTTGACCTACAGCTCTAACGTTATATAGCACCCCTTTCTGAACACTGCGCTGCAGTGTTGCTGCTGGTGATGAGCCGATGTGCTCAGCTGGTGCAGAATGTTCATACAGGAACAACGTTCCAATGCTTACCCAGTGCAGTTCCCTCCACAACATCAATGACCACCACACCCTCTAATCCAGAGATGAGCTTTGTTGCTGCAGCCCACACTGCTAGTGCACCCCCCATGCTGTGCCCAACAATCAGGGTAGGGACCCGGGTACTGCTTTGTCCAAACAGAGCTTGCCAGACTCCTACTATGTCTTGGGTCATGGTCTGCACACAAGCACGACCGTGTTGTGTGTTTATCACACTACGAGCACAGTAATGGTGCCGAGAGCAACTGAAGAGACAGCCTGGCTACTACAGAAGCAAAAGCAGCCGGTGGTGAAAAAGCTGTTACCATACATGCTTCAACGTGGCGTCTTCTTGTGCATATGCAGCTGAACAGGGAGTGACTATTCAACTGTGTTGAAACCTGACCTACCTCTGCAGAAAAGTCCAGATCACTTGTAGTCTGAGTTGCACCATGACCACGTAAGTCTGGTGCCACCACGTGGTATCTGCACAAGGAGCCAACATTACAATTGCAGGTGGACCTCAAGCCAGTATCTCTGAAGGATTGCCCCACAGTCAGGTCATTGACCGTCCGCATGCAACAGTATGAATGATTCTACCACAAGCAGCCACCATCTGACCATTACAGCTCACACCTGCGGATTCAGAGCAAGATGTATGGTGCCTAACAACTTGACTCAGTTTGGGTCTTGCTTCTTGCCTGTCTTTGAGCTGTTTCGCGACCATCGACCAGGTCAGTCCTGTATACCCGCCTCCATGTAGGCAAAACACAACTGGCCCTGAACTACCAGCAGTATAGACGTTGAAAAAACCCCTGCGGAAATCAAAATACTGAGTCTTGAAATCAAACGCTCTACTCCTCAGCCAACACATTCACCATCTTCTCAGTGAGCCGATAGCTGAAAAAATATTTGCAATACCTTCCTCCAAGGACAGCATGAACTGTCTGACAGTGAATAGGTAGACACTGTTTGCTTGCATCAGCAGAGCGCACACTAGAGCAGGGTGCACTAGTCTCTTTGTTGTGAGGTGTAAGCTGGACAGCAGTATGTGAGCTATCACTACCTGCCAGGCAGGTCAACTTGCTGCTTGTTATCCCAATACTCTTCCCAGGTACGCAGCTGAACTGATCTCCTCGATGTGTGGGGTGGCTGGCTTGTAGGACTATCTATCGAGAGCCTTGAGCACTCCTCTAAGCTGGTTTGCATTGCTTCCTCATGGAGGGGGTCCATTACGGAATGTGATTGATGTGCCAGCATGGCCTGCTTTCGCAGGTCAGAGGAGATACCACGCGAGCTGGGTTGTTTGAAAGAACTATGATTCGGTGGTCTGTCGCTGCTGTCCATACTTGAGGCTTCCTTGAGGTTGGCTCCCTTACGTGCGTATGAAAGAGCAAAGGCGCGAGCAGAGACTGCTGCACTATGCAGGTCACACGTGGGCAAGCTGTGCACGAGCTGATTGTTGCATGGTTACAGTTGTTGAGCCTGGTCAACTTGCCCCGCGCAAATTGCCCCCAAGAAGCGGCCTGATTCGCCGGACCCGGGTTCAGTCATATGGCCAGGCCTAGGCCTGCAAGGTCCTGGAATGCCGCTTTGCCTAAGTCCAGCTTATTACTGATAGGGCAAAGCCTGACAATTTATGATTCCCATAAGGCACGTTCACTGCTATATTTTAGTTGGAGCGATGGGGTCTCAAGTTGAAAACTTTCAGCCCTTCAAGCTCAGTGACCATGAGACCTTGGTCATCAGCAACAGTGCTGCGAAGTTTGGTGAGGCTGTTGACAAGCAAGTTTCAAGGGTTTGCAGCTGAGGAGCGACTGAATGAAAATAGTTCCAACAAGCGACCTGCAACCTGCTTGCATTGCCACCGGGTAAGGTATGAGACCCATCCAGCTGACTGCACTGACCAACATAACAATAAACTCGAGCAGCGAACTTCATAGGTCATACTGCTCTGATAGACAATTGTCTACGCTGTCATCGTTTGCAGCTTCCTGCGGGACCCTGTCCCCTATCATAGCAGTGTACCGATAGCAATGCGATGTTTCGCCAACTGTCAGTAGCTGGAGTTTGAAAGCTGAGTCAGCAATGCATCGTAGAACTGCGATAGCATACAATCACACTGGAGCAGTGTCCATGAGACTTTGAACTTTGATGACAGAGCTGGCAGTAGCTCTATCACATATACAACCTTACTTATCACCATAGGCAACTTGCAAGGTTACAAGTTAAGGCAGCTGCATCTGTGCCACCAGTTTGCAAAGCTCAGCAGGAACCATACGACCATGCTGTTGATACTGTTTTCTTGATGCTAAATTAATCACAAGCTGGAATCTCTGAACCCTGTGGCAACCAAACATATAGCTTGAGCTACAAATTCAATACTGCACAGCCGCTGTATGTATCAAGGTATCTGTCACTCAACATAGCAGTGATGCTCATGACGTGGTAGTGACACTTGGTAGTCAGTGACACATACATGATGCCTGTGTAGGGGAGACACTGCTCAATGTGGTTCCAAATGAATGTCATCTGCAACCTTCCCAAAGTTGTTCATAACATATCTGTGCACAAGCCAGTGGCAACTGGATTCGCTACAGCTCCTGCTGTAGAATGGATTCCGGACAGTCAACGTATCTATACAAATGAACTAATAATAAACAGTGTCATGGCTGACTCAATGCTGTGCAAAATCTGAGGCACCAGGATGCTACAAGAGTCATTCAAGGTACATGTATATGCATGCGCATTGAACCTGTGCAAATCAATAACACATATTATGCACCAACTATGTAAATGTACTGTAAGACGCAAACACCAGCAACACGTTTTGAGGGCACATTGAAACACAACACTGCAGCAAACCACATGCCCATGAATATGCAATATCCCTATTGATTAGATGGTACTCTGGCACACATTCCCTCCATGTAGCACAGCTGCGCTGCACATGAAGCATTGCTGTCATAGCAAATCACAAGGGCTGTGGGTTGCTGCAGAGTGACAGAGAAGGGTGCATGTGCCAATGAAACTGTGTGTGTCTTGTTGACA